>JAUNZO010002401.1:0-37525 GCA_031894775.1 Chloris gayana
CCCGTTGTGTTTTGTCCATATTTATGATGAACTAGCAGTTTGCCCGTGCGTTGCTACGAGCTTTTTAAAAAAATACAAAATTTCATAAAAAATAAATACACAAAATATTTCAATGCATATTCATAGACATATTATTAAACATTTTCTTAACATAACAATGAACAACCACAACACATTTTTCATAGGGAAGCATGAACTTGGTGGGAAGTGGGAACCAGCAGAGGACATTCTTTGGATGATGTGAGCAAATGAAGTTTTGCCAAAATCCAACTTAGCATTCCTGCAATGTGAAACAAGAAGCTTAGGAAATTTCAATGTGATTTATAAGTGGCCCCTTCAATTATATTTTTTCTTATTTTTAAAAGCCAACTCAACAAAAACAGAAATCTCATATCCAATAGACCATCTAAGAAAAGCACTGAATAATTACTATAAAAAAGCGACCTAGTTCATTTGACATGCCAAAGTAGGATACATAATGGATTTTACAGGAAAAAGACTACTGCCCAGGAAAAATGCAAGCACCACTTTGATTTACATGCAAGCAGCTGAAAACAGGGCAAAACAGAACAATACGTTCCCATACAAAATTAGCAAAGGAGTCAACAGTTCCATCAATAGCGATGTCTATACCATAATTAGCGCCTTCATCTGTTACAAATGAACCATATGTCAGCAAAATATATAGATAGTTTGTTATTTCAGAACTGCATACTTAACACTGCAGTGAAAAAAGAATCTAACCATCAACTCGACAACATCGTCGAGCAGAGGCTATAATGACAAATAAGGTACTGATGGCTGCCTCTGCATAATTAAAAAAAGGAAGGGAATATTGTTTACTGAGTAGTCCAATTTGAAGCAAGAGAATATGGTAGCAAGACTCCTGGAAGTATTTGGTACACGAAGAGAAATTAATTGCAGAGATATCAGACCTGTCATGATAAGTTGCTTCTGCAATGGACAGAAAGAACCTCAAACAAAATGTGACAGATTTACACATGCTGCTGCTGTCAATCTTCAACATCCATAATACCTCAACCACTCCAACACATATTAGCCTCCTTCATTCACCCTTGCCATTTCTTCTCTCCTGCCATGACGAAAGGCTATCATGGTAGCAATGAAAAAAAAACAGTGAGAAAGAATTTCATGGACTCCATGAAAACCATCTGCAGAATGGTAGTTTAACTGGTAAATAACAACAATACTGAACAATTATACTAAAACTTATATTTTTGAACAATACAATTATTCATTATCTCGCTTCTTATATTATGAAATAAACTAATACAACTATAAAAACAGATTTATCAGCTAGAAGTTATATTACAGAAAGATTTGACTTTTCTTTATAAATATAGGACTTTGCTATACAATCGAGAGAATCTGAGCGAGTATTTCAGTGCTTGCAGTCAACCACTTTACAACCAAGAATGGAAATTAGGACGGTACGAAAAGAAGAGTACATTCATTTAATGGTAACATTTAACAATATAACATTTCTATTCCAGAAAAGAGGGAACACACTACAAAAAAATGAGAAGGCATGAGGCTGTCCATCTAAATACCTTGGATGGAGGCATTTTTCTAGCACTTGGCAGACTGTAGGAATAGAGCAACCCTGTCACAAATTCATATAAATAAAATGATGAAGTCCCCTTCCCGGAAGCTTCTGCATTAGAATCATTCGGGATTAAAACCTGCCTACATTAGCTGATGTGTTTCATGCATTAAAAGAGAGAAAAGTGCTGCAGATTACATCAATGAGCTTTGATGTAAAATTATTTACCCTCACAATGTCGGTAAAAAATAACCATACCACGGATGATGGACATTATTATCCAAATCAACAACATTATTTGCGGACATTAGGAATAAAAGGTGAATTCATACACAAAGTTAGTAACAAAATTGTATGGAAAAGGGAGGGTCATTACAACGCTTTGTTGCTATGTAGCAGGCCGCGAATCTTCGCAATCGACCTCTCAGCTTATCAGCTGCTCCTCGTGCAATTTGATATTAATCAAACTGGATAAAGTAATAAGGAGAACAAGGCACAAAACTCAGCAAAGAAAATTGAAAGAGAAGAAAGGAAACCAGGGATTGGAGAAGCTTACCCTCGACCTTTTTCATCGTGTGGAAGATGGTCGGAATCATCTTGAGCAACAGAAGCATGTGGACGCCTGCGGATCTGCCCCCAACAATACCGAGAGAATTAGATGTACACCAGCAGTAATTGAGAGCCCGATTTGGAGATGTCCATCGTAACAGCGAGTCAGCTGGTGTGTTGCCGTCGAAGCTGCGGACCATCCGCTGCGGACGGAGCATATGAAATCTCACCGAAGGCCACTAAATCAGGCAGCCGCGCCATGAGCACCCGGATCCGAGAGCCTCCGCGCGTGGAGGAGATGGGGCTGCCGTACTTGGAGCATGGTATGCAGCCACCGTGCCTCACCTTGACAGCCATGGCCTCCTCCATCGCCTTGCTCCTTGCCGTAGAGCCGGACGGTGAAGAGGGGTGGGCACCGGTGCGGTACGGCCCGTCGACGATAGAGCTCTTCCTAATTGCCGGTGACCTCATCGGCGTGGATATGAGGCGAGGAGAGGGAGAGAGAATGGCGCGCGGCATGGAGGGAGGTGGTAGGGGCGCGGGTCACGGGCGGAGGGGAGAGGGAGTGACACAGGGCGGAGGCAGAGGCGCGGGCGGACGGCGGCGCGGGGAGGTGGAGCTGAAACCCTAGCCGCGCGCCGTTGCGGGCGGGCGAGGTTGGACCTACGTGGCCCACCTGTCGGGGCTGCATTTTTTATATGAGGTGGCGTGCCGACGGAATAAGAGAGGTACGACGGGTTAACAACGAGTGCGTCCACGGTGACGACCTCGCGGATGGTGACGACGTCTGCGAAAATATTAGATTGGTATATATATAGAAAAGAAGCATCACCATTCACCGAGTGCATCAATAGTACAACAATCAGAACTCGAAGGTCGAAGCAGGATCAAAAGTGATGGACAAATACTTCGCAAAAAAAAAAGTGATGGACACATGAGCACAATCCGACCACTATGCAAAGAATAAAAAGTAACTATACATAATAAAATGTATATGAATAGAGAATATAGTAACGTATCTTTGTGTGCACTTTTTATGCTTAGTGAATCTTGTGTACGAGGTAAAAAGGCCATTTTTCCTTGCTCTTATTTCATAGAGACAAAATTCTCAGTTACATAGGGGCTGTTCGTTTCCTTTAGCATGCTAAAGTTTTGAGGTAAAAGTTTAGTGTCTCTTTTCGGGCTAAAGTTTAGCCCCCTCTTTTGCCCCACCTTTTAGCCTCAAGGGCTAAATTTTAGCCTATTTTAATCCACATATTCGTTTTCTTGAGGTTAAACTTTAGCCCTTTAGCCCCTTTAGCCTCTTTAGCCCCATAAACGAACACCCCGATAGTGTACTACAACTTAAACAGGGTCCAAGCCACGTTTTCGGTGTCCTAACAGAAATTGTCTACAATTTAGAACTCCTATTGTTTATCCAAATTTTAAATCTAAGCACTAATATTTACACTAAGCATAGAAATTTAGTCGAGTAGTATTTATGTTTTTTTATTTGGAGAAGGATTTTTTTTCACGAGTTTATGGGTTTGAGAGAAAGTTTGGATTTGTCACTTCGAAAGGTTCCTTGGACCCATTGCAGCCCATTTCTGTTGGGCTCAGCCTTCGAAAGCCGTGTTGGCCTGGTGGGCTTGTAACTGACCACGATGAGCGCATCAGGGAACCACACGACGACTAATGATGGCCAAACGGGTCGGGCTAAACGGACAGGCTCGAAGCACGCTTTTTTAGCCCGAAATGTAAATGGGCCGGACCTTTTCGGGCTCGGGCCGTGCCGTGCCGGGCGGCCCGTTTGGCCATGACTAACGACGACATCCGCATGGAAACAACTGTGCTTTTGGGCTCTCTGCGTCGCCGAACCCGTAGCCTTCTTCCTTGTTGGAGGGGGCAGGCGGGCAGCAGCGCTTCCAGACGTGGGCAGGGGGCCGAGATCGTCGGCTTGGTCGCCGCTAGCACAGCGCGCCGCCGGTCCGCTCCCTCCTCCTGCCGGATCCCTCCGTCCGCCGCCCCCAACTCCGCCGTCTCCGCCGTTCCTCTCTAGGCCCTCGCTGACTGGTTTCTTCTGCTGCTTGCTGGTAAGCAATAATCCTCGCTTTCGTTGATGGATTCCGTTTGTCTGCAAGTAGGTTTAGTTCTCGATTGAACCTAACTTTCCCTCTCGCCGCCCCATTCCTTGAATTGCTGATTCGGGTGCTGCTGGTGCGCTGCTAATACGACCTGTTCCATCCAGGGTTTGGTTGGGTTTTTTCGAAATTGGTTGACGCCTTAGGTCCAAAATCCCTGGAATGCACCTAGCTGTTAACCTAGTTTCGGTTGCGCCGATGGGGTCTAGTTGTTGTGATTAAGGAATCTCGAGGCGATAGTGGTATTCAGCAGTGATGCGGTATGGGCATCGTGTGCTCGTGCTCCGTATGTTGATTCTGATGGCTATTTTAATCTGAAGTGTTGACACGCTGCTTCATTTGGAATGTTAAATGGAATCGAGGTGGTTGAACTTTGTTTTCCGGACTTTTTAGGTGTTAATTGCCTAGCAATGACATTCTACACTGCATTGCCTCTCATTTGTTCCGAAGACAAATCCACTTGCTACATACAGAAAATGTAATCTATTGTTATGGTTTAGTTTTTTTTACATGGAGGTTGTTTCCATAGGGTGATTGACGAGTTAATTCTTCTCTTTGATATTTGTGAGCTTGCCATTATTTCATATGTTTTGCATCTTTTGGCACCAAGAAGAAGTGGAACTGTAGTTCCCCTGATATGATTTTTCAGATCTCCCCATATAAAGGGTTAATCTATGTGCAATGTGGTTAAACTTTGTTTCCTCATGTTGATAATCAAGATCGTATGTGACAGGGGGATACTATAAGTTTTTCTTTGTTAGTCATCATTGGTAGACTTGTGATTTTTATCCCTTGTATGTAGAATTTATTGTTTCTATGTTTCAGGTCACAACTCTTTCTGTGGAGCGCGGGCGAAATCAAGTTAATATTAAATTAGTTCGCTATGTCAGGGATTGCAGCAGCTCTGCGTCGATCTTGCCAATCAACTGCTAGTCAGGGTCTAATGGAGGCATACGTTGGTCCATGTATATCTTCTGGTTCCTCAAAGTGGTTCAGCAGCTGTGCCAAACACTCAAGAAAACCTGACATTTCTGCTGTTTACCAGACTAAGGGAGGGGATCGTTATTCTGCAGTCAATGCTATGTCAAAGATCAGCCGAGTGCCCTTGTCACCCCTGTCATCATGTACAGGCACTAATTGGTTGATTACTTCGAAGTCCAGATACAGATCACTGCCAGGATTCTTAGGTGTTTCAAGCACAGGCCGTGCATACTCCTCAGACACTGGAACCAAGCCAGAAGCTGCTCAGAGTGCCGTCTCAAATGTTCCTTCTACAGAAAGCTCGAAGGTTGGCAGTGCAGGTGATGATGGGAGTTCTTGGATTGAGATGCTAGATAACGCTTGCAAGTCTACTGTAGATGCTACCACTGATGCAGGCAAGAAACTTAAGGAACTGAGTGATACAATTGCGCCTCATGTCCAACAGTTGTTTGATGCAAATCCAAATCTTGAAAAGGTAGTTGTTCCACTTGGCGGGACACTATTTGGTACAATGATGGCATGGTGGGTCATGCCTATCATTCTAAGGAGATTTCACAAGTATGCATCACAAAATCCCATAACAACACTTTTGGGAAACTCAACTAAAAAAGATGTTTCATACGAAACTAGCCTCTGGTGTGCATTAGAGGATCCTGCAAAATATCTGATCACATTCATGGCATTTTCAGAGATGTAAGTATCAGTTTCCTTTCTGTGTGAAATTTACCCTTTTCTGTCCCATGGAATGTTAAAGATAATTTTCTTTAGCGAATAGCATTTTAGATCCAATCAATCATCAAATTCATGTCTTATTTCTGAATTTTACTTACTTTGGTTGCATTATTTCTGTAGTCATGTTGCCATTTGCAATGAAACATGATATACAAATTATTACAATAAGCAATCCTAATTTTCAATAGTTGTTCATTATTTAAGACCTCCATCACAATGTACTGATGCAGGATGCATTCAAACCTAGTCAATTGTACTTGCACTGCAGAAGTACAAATTGCATCTTTCTCTATAGCATATTCAGAAAGGGACTTAGTTTACTTGTTATGTTTTATTCTAAGTTTTCATATGCATGGTGATTTCTCTTTCACTTGTTACGTTGTATTCTGAATTCTCGTATGTATGATGGTTCTTCTTTCTTAGGGCCACACTTATTGCACCAAGCATATCAACTTACGTGACACAAGCATGGAGGGGTGCATTTGTTCTCTCCTTTGTATGGTTCCTTCAGAGGTGGAAAACCAACTTCATTACTAAAGCTATGACCAACCTGGATGCCTCAAGTGTTGAGCGTGACAAGCTATCAGTATTTGACAAGGTTTCTTCATTGGGATTGATTGGATTAGGTGTAATGGGTATTGCTGAAGCTTGTGGTGTAGCTGTCCAATCAATATTAACTGTTGGTGGCGTGGGAGGTAATTATATTACGACCAATTATAGTAATTGGTAAACGATATGCAGGATATGTTTCATTCAACAAAGAAAAAATCATTTATGTTTGAATACTAACATTATATGACTGTTGAAGTTACCTTTTGTTGCTTATGTTGTAGGTGTTGCTACTGCTTTTGCTGCTAGAGATGTTCTTGGCAACATGCTCAGTGGATTTTCCTTGCAATTTTCTAGGCCATTTGTAGCTGGAGACTACATCAAGGTGCCTTAACGACACACTTTTACCACACATTCAATAAAGTTTATTGAATCAACTCATATACTAGCTCTGGATAGATGTTGATGCTTATGTCCATTAGATACAGTAACAATAATAGTAATATTGTAAAAGTGCAGAATATAGTACTAACTGTAAAGTGCATGGTATTTTGCATGTAGTATAGGGCTATAGGCATTGATTCTCGGAGGCAAGATAGTCTTAAATGAGGGATACATATTTTGCATGGAGTATCTTGGAAAGAAAGTATTTGGTTTTTCAGAGTTCAGAGTTAAGACATGGTAGGCATGAGACCACGAGTGAATGCTAGGCATGATATCTCCAGCGAAACGAATTGATTGCTGTTAAAGGATCCTAAGAAGAAAGAAAAGAACACAGCCATTGGAATTTGGAATTATTCGAATAATTCTGAATGTTATCTGTTTGAATATGACATTCTTTTGCTAAAATTGTAGTTTCATCAGTAGTATTTCTCAATGTATTTGCGCTTGAAGCTGTTGATAGTACTATATATTGCTCTTAGCTCTCATAATTTCCTAGCTCTGATTCTTTCATCTGTTTCCAGTAGTTACTAATGTTTTAGAAGAAAAGTAATTATGTCTTTTTTGCTTGTTATTGTGAATCAACGCTCCACTCCGTAAATATAACACGTGCTAGAAGTAAATGCACAGTTTATCTTTTGTATCTTTGTACATTTTTCTCTGTAGTCTACAGTTTGGATCACAGTATAAAAGGAGTTCTACATTGTAGGCTGGATCAATAGAAGGCAAGGTGACTGAAATTGGACTCACTTCTACCTCATTGATCAACCCTGAAAAGCTCCCTGTCATAGTACCCAACTCTCTGTTCTCCAGTCAGGTATCATAAATCGCTTCTGTTACGGGATATTTGTTAAGTTCACAAACAAGTCTATCTATATGCACTCAGCTCCCATCATTATAGAATACTCAGATTAGACATGGGTTTATCAAGTACAAAGCATTGCATACTTATGATGTTATCTTTATTCATCTTCATTCTCCTATCCTGATTTTGCTGCTTTCAGATTAACTTGCTAGGTGCACTGCATTACATGATATCACATAACATAGTGTTTCGACACTTTTAGTTGGGACATTAACACCCTGGATGTTTTTGGTCAATACAACAATGAGTATCACCATAAGAAGACTCATAAGCACACTTTTACTCTAGCAGTTTCTTTTCCATCAACATTGCTACTGAACCATGGTTGATGAATCACATATTACAATCGGTATTGTAGTTTCACCGCTAAGTTTCAGTCTTTTATATTTCTGGTTCCGTCGGTGTGTGAGTACACCTCCAAATGGGGGCTCGTCAAGACTCCCTTCGGATAGGTTCGGGGAAGAACGGATTCGCTCGTGCTTTAGCGTAGAGGGTTCAAGCGAGTAAGAACACGGTGGAGTTATCCGAGGTTCGGGCCGCAATGGGTGCGTAATACCCTACGTCCCGCTGGTGTGTATATTCGGCTGTTCTTGTCTTTACACCGGAGTCTCCCCTCCCTTTATAGGGTAAGGAGAAGAACACCGTACAAGTACCGGGGGTACCCGGACACCCGTGGGGGTCCGGTCCTTCCCGAGATATCCCGACACGATCCCGACTAAATCCGTTGCGATCTCTTCTCCTCGGTTCGTGCTCCGAATCTCTTCCATCCTATTGGTCGAGAGCCCTCCCGGTACCGTAGCCGCGCGGCTTCCCGAGACGCGGCGCACGGGGAAGACGCGCGTACGTCCCGTCGGGCCGCGGCGTCGCCACGAGCACTCGAGTGCCGCATTAACTCCGGGTGGTTGGGGCGTCGGAGGAAACTACCGCGAAGCTCACCGGCGAGCGCTTCTTCGCTATTCTCGCGTGTGTTGCGGATCCCGCGGGTGCGTCTCGCGCTTTGTTGTTGTCGTCTCGGAGCTCGGTCGGCGTCGGAGGCCGAAGGGGATGTCAAGATCTCCATGAACGTCCCGGGTGGTATTGGGGCTCGAGTGGAGGCCACCCGGGATAGTTCGTCGGCAATGTGATTGTCGCCCCTAGGTACGTGAAGCACCTCGAGGCCGTTAAACTTCTTTTCCATCCGCCCGACCGCCGCGAGGTATGCAGCCATCTCGCGGGTCGTTGCACTCGGTACTCCTTGGATACCCGGTTGACGACCGCTTGTGAATCCCTCTTGGCGAGGAGGCGCGTGACCCCGAGGTCGGCCGCGATCCGCAACCCCGCCAGGAGAGCTTCGTACTCGCCATGTTGTTGGTGCACCCGAAGTGTAGCCGGACCGCATAGCGCAGCTCATCGCCGGTTGGCGACGATAGCGAGACTCCCGCTCCCGCACCGTCGAGGGTGAGGGAACCGTCGAAGAATATCGTCCGGTGGTCGCCGGCGCGTCGTACCGCTCGCACCCGGTGCTAAGCTCTTCCCGCTCAATCTCGGGGGTGGGCGTCCACTCGGCGATGAACTCGGCTAGAGCCCGGCTCTTGATGATGTGTGTGTCGAGGAAGGACAAGTCGAACTCCCCGGCTCCACGGCCCACTTGGCCACTCGCCCGCCGCTTCCTCGTTGCGCGATATGGTTTTCAGCGGTGCCGTAGTTACCATCCGGACGGGATGGCCTTGGAAGTAGTGCCGTAACTTCCGGGATGCGACAAGTACCGTGTAGAGCATCTTCCGGTACCGTGGGTACCGTGTCTTGGCATCCCGCGAACTTCACCGATGAAGTACACCGGGCGTTGAATGTGCCGAGTGCGGGACTCGGGTTCTAGAAGCTCGCTCTCGCTCGCCGTGGGAGACGGGGCCGGAGCCCCGGGTGATGCGGTGGTGACGCGGTGCCGACGTCGGGGGTAGCCGGAGCGGATCCCGCCCCGCCCATAATGCGAGACGTGGTCGGAGCCGGAGCCCCGGGTGGGGTGGGATCAACGCGTCCATCCTTGCTTTTCCGGTCGTGGTCCCCGCTTCGCCCAAATCATGCGACGAGGTCGGAGCCGGAGCCCCGGGTGAAGCCGGGAGCCACACCGCCCGCAGAGTCGTTGCGCCGGGGACGGCCCGGGTGCCCCACCCGGCAGGCCGGAACGGCCGCATCGCGTGCCGTGTTGTGAATGAAAGCGTCCGTAGCCACCGGGTGCCCCAATGCTCGCGAGCCGGTCGCAGCGGAGCCCCGGTCCGTTTGGGCCGTCGCCTTCGAGCCGTCGAGGCACCCGCGTTCTGTCGGTTCTCCGAGAACCGTGAGGCGCCCGCTCCGCCCGCTCGACCACCGAGCCGCACCGACCACTTGCGGGTTGGCCGCTATGTACGGGAGCGAGTGGTTCACCCGGTTCCGGGCGACTAGAACGGACGCGAGAGGACAAGTAGCGCTTGAGGTCTTGCAAAGCTTCATCGGCTTCCCGGTCCATTCGAATTTGTCCGTCCTCTTCATCGCCTTGAACAGCGGGAGAGCGCGTTCGCCTAGGCGCGAGATGAATCGGCCAAGGGCCGTCATGCTCCCGGCTAGGCGTTGCACGTCCTTGAGCCGCCTTGGGGGCGGATTTCTTCGATGGCCCTGGATTTTCTCGGGGTTTGCTTCGATCCCGCGGTGCGAGACCGGAAGCCGAGTAGCTTCCCTGTTGGTACGCCGAAGACGCACTTTTCCGGGTTGAGTTTCACCCGGTTGCGGCGTAGATTGGAGAAGGTCTCCTCTAAGTCGAACAGGAGGGACGGTGCTTTGCGGCTCTTGATGACCAAGTCGTCGACATACGCCTCCACGTTCCTCCCGATTTGCGAGTCCGGGGTTAGGCGCATGGCTCGTTGGAACGTGGGGCTCGCGTTTTTGAGGCCGAAAGGCATGCTCACGTAGCAAAAGCTCTCTGCGGGAGTCATAAAAGCGGTCTTCTCCTCATCCTCCTTAGCCATACAAATTTGGTGGTACCCGAAGTACGCATCCAACATGCAAAGCGGGTCGCGACTGCAGTGGAGTCTACTACGAGAATCTATCCGGGCAGCGGAAACGGGTCCTTCGGGCATGCCTTGTTCGGGTCGGTGTAGTCCACGCACATCCGCATCTTGCCGTTATTCTTGGACACGACCACCGGGTTGGCGAGCCACGTCGGGTGCGTGACTTCCGGATGAACTTGACCTCCGGTAGCCTCTTGACTTCGGCCCGGATGAAGTCCTCGCGCTCGGGGGCTTGGCGCCTCGCCCGCCGCTTCACGGGTCTCGCGGCGGGGTCGACCTTGAGTTGGTGCTCAATCACCCTCCCGGGTATGTCCGGCATGTCCGAAGGGTGCCGAGCAATGATGTCGCTGTTTGCTTGGAGGAAGGTGATGAGCGCGAGTTCCTATTTCGGGTCGAGATCGCCACCGATGGTGGTGGTCTTGTCCTCCGAGCCCCCGAGTGAGATCTTCTTGGTATACACCTCCCCGAAGCCGAAAGCTTTGCCCGCTTGGGGCCGGATTGCGCAGCGGGCTTCTCCGGGTGTCGCGCGCTCTCTTCACGCCGGTGTCCTCCTCTCGTTGCCATTTCGGCCGCCAAGATGTCCTCGAGGCAAGCCATCGCCTTGAAGGCATCCGCCCTCTCCACGATGACGCCCTTCGGGCTCGGCATCTTCGGCGTGAGGAATGCGTGATGCGGAATGGCCATGAACCGGTTTATGCCGGGTCTCCCAATGATGGCGTTCTAGGGGAGGCCGATGTCGGCGACGTCGAAGAGGAGCTTCTCCGTGCGGAAGTTGTCCCGGTGCCGAAGGTGACCGGAGCTCAATCTCGCCCAAGGGGCGGGAGCTGCGCGGGAGCACGACGACGAAAGGGCGCGAGGGTTGCAGCTCGGCACGCGCCCACCGCAGAGAGTCGTAGACTTTCGGGGTGATGAGGTTGAGGCTCGCGCCTCCATCGATGAGGGTGCGTCCCACCTTCTTGTTGCGGATGGTGGACGACACGACCGGAGGGATCTTCCCCTTGGTGTTGTCGGGGCCCACCATGTCGCTCTTGTCCAAGGTGATGGGAACGTCCGCCCACTTCGAGCAGGGAGCCGTGGCCTTGCCCTCGGTGATTGCGAGGACCTCGCGGCGGAAACGCTTGGCCTCGCCTTTGGACGTGAAGCTCGAGGAGCCCCGCCGATCACGGCGATGGAATCGTCCGCGCTCCGGTACGCCTCGACTTCCCCTTTTTCCTCCTCCTCCTCTTTCTCGGCCTTCTCGGCCGCCCGCCGCTCGTCGCGCCGCTTGATGCTCGCTCGGATGTAGCGACACTCCGATCGGTCGTGGTCGTTGGTGCGGTGGAAGTAGCACGCGAAAGTATCCGGGATTTAGCCGGCGACTTGCCGCACCCGCGGGAGGTGGGCGTCGCGCCCCTCGGGGGACGGGCCTCAGCCGCGGCCACTTCTTCCGCCTTACGCTTGCGCGCGAGGTTCTTCTTCTCGCTTCTTGGAGAGGGTGCCTCCGGACTTGGGAGAGGAGGTACCCGGGTTGGACTTCGCCGGCGGGTCGTGCCACGCTTGGGCTTCCGGCGGCGGGCGCACTTGTCGGCCAACCGGAAGAGGTCCGTGACCGTCTCCGGCCGGTGTACGCCCGGTTCGCCCGGGATATCTTTGTCTCGGACGTCATGGCGAGAGGCGGAGAGCACCCGGGAGGGGTCGATGCGCGGGATGGTGTTGCGGACTTGACCGAAGCGCCGCATGAACGCTCGTAGCGTCTCGCCCGGCTTCGGACGATGCGGTCCAGAGTCGATCCGGCTTCCGGACGCTTCGCCGTTCCTTGGAAGTTGGCCATGAACTCCCGGCACGAGCTCTTACAGAGCCGATAGACTCCGGCGCCGGGTTCATGAACCATGACCGAGCCGAGTCCTTGAGGGCCGGTGGAAGTAGTTGGTCATAATATCCTCCGAGTCACCGGCGGCTTTGACGACGGTGGAGTAGATCCGTAGGAACTCGTCTGGGGAGCGGTGCCGTCGCACCTTCCGGAAGGTCCGGACGGAACTTGCCGGGCCACGTGACGTTGCGCGAGCGTTTTGAGAGGGCCGCGCAGCCCCGAGGAACGAGGGGTCGAGCTCCTTTCTCTTGCGCTTAGGGTGGCGCTCGGGAGACGTCTCCGCCTCCGCGCCGTCGTGGTTGTGGGCGGAGGTGCGCTCATGCTCGCGGAGGGTGACGCGTGCATCTTCTCCCTCACGGCGGCGCCCGTTGAGGTCGTTGCGCAGGTCGCGGCGCCCCGCGCTCGCGGAGAATGGACGGAGAGCGGAGCCGCCGGCGGCGCGTGTCCTTGGCGCGGTTGGCGCGGCGGTTGCTCGTCGGGTAGTGGCTCGCCGCGGTCGGCGTGACGGCCCCGCTCGGCGCTTGGCTCCGCGCCGTATCCAGGAGCTTACTTGCCCCGGTGAGCCACTCCTTTGCTCGCTCTCCCCGCCGACCCGCCGGCGGGTTGAGCATGGTCTTTACGGCGGTCGGGGGTCGTCCCCCTCTTCTTCCCGGAAGAGGCGACGCGCGCTGGCGCGCTCGGACGCGAGCGGCGTGACGGCTCGGGCGCGGCGGTCGGCGCCGCGCCGGTCCTCTCGCTGCATGCTCGGCCGCCGAGACGCCGGGATGGTTGTCGTGGGCGGAGCGGCCCGCGCGACGACGGTCGTGGCGACGGCGCCCGTGGACGCCTCGGCCGGAGACGCTATCTTCCGTCCGCGGCGTGTCCGAGGATCTCTCGCATGGTTGCGTGGAAGTTCCGCAGCCGCGAAGCGAAATCTACGTCTCCCCTTCCCGGCGCGCCAAATGTCGGTGTGTGAGTACACCTCCAAATGGGGGTCTCGTCAAGACTCCCTTCGGATAGGTTCGGAGAAGAACGGATTCGCTCGTGATTTAGCGTAGAGGGTTCAAGCGAGTAAGAACACGGTGAAGTTATCCGGGTTCGGGCCGCAATGGGTGCGTAATACCCTACGTCCCGTCGGTGTGTATATTCGGCTGTTCTTGTCTTTACATCGGAGTCTCCCTCCCTTTATAGGGTAAGGAGAAGAACACCGTACAAGTACGGGGGTACCCGGACACCCGGTGGGGGTCCGGTCCTTCCCGAGATATCCCGACACGATCCCGACTAAATCCGTTGCGATCTCTTCTCCTCGGTTCGTGCTCCGAATCTCTTCCATCCTATTGGTCGAGAGCCCTCCCGGTATCGTAGCCACGCGGCTCGCGAGACGCGGCGCACGTCTCGTCGGGCTGCGGCGTCGCCACGAGCACTCGAGTGCCGCATTAACTCCGGGTGGTTGGGGCGTCGGAGGAAACTACCGCGAGCTTCGTCCCCCCCCCGACGCTCCCGCTCCTCCGGTCTTCATGGGCCTCGTGGGCTTCATGGGTCTTGTGGACTTCCTCATCCGCGGGCGCCGTCTTGGTCCGTGGGCTGGAAACGGCCCATGCCTGGTTAGGGGGACCCCCGATCCCCCTACACCGACAGGTTCTATTTTAAGGTTTAGGGTTTCGGAAATGACCTTTTAGAACTATAATTTATAATTCCAGTTTGAATGGATGAAAGCATATAATTCTGGATTATTTATATCCTTTGGAACCTCTATAAAGATCGCTTCTATAGGAAGTTGCTTCAAATGCTTTGGTTCATTAGTTAACTAAAAAATGCTAGAAATTCACATCATGCTGCATTTCAAGAATAATGTTGTGATTTCCTTCGATGTGTTTTACTTTTTTCTTAGGTTTAACAGCGGCCCCACCTTGTTCCATGGTTTGACATTCTTGAAATAATTTGCAGATGATAGTCAACAAATCACGAGCTAGTTGGCGAGCTAGCGTGACAAAAATTCCTATAAGAATTGAAGATATTGAGAAGGTTCCTTCTGCATCAGAGGCTATAAAGAAGATGATACAGCTCAATCCAAATGTGTCCTTTGAAAGTGATGCTCCTTATTGCTATCTCTCAAGATTGGAAAGTTCGTATGGAGAGCTCACAATTGGATGCAACCTCAAAAACATGGTATGTTTGATTTATTCCGGAGTTATGCTGCTGTACTTATTTACTCCATATGCCCCAAGTATCCCATTACCATTGGTCTGTTAGTCAGTTACCCCCTCCAGTCACAAATGTTCCAGTTCTAGTTAGGTATTAATGACACTAGGAAAAGTATTTCGAGTCAAACGACTTGTATTAAAATATGCCATCATAATGATGGTTTTGATTTTCTTTTTGAAGTTTTGAACTTAAATAATCTAACTAAATCCATTCTAGTCGACTCATATTTTACATAGGACGGAATATAGGACATATCCCAGTTGGCTATCATTTCAATTGACCACCATGGGCTGAAAATACTGCCTGGATAGTCAGTCCAGGTTCGGCGTAATACTTTTCCTCTTTCATTTTAACATAATAAGTATTGTGTAAACTGTATGCAGAAAAAACATGAATGGCTATCTGCAGAACAGGATATTCTTTTGGCAGCTGCTAGGATTATCAAGTCGCATGGCATTGAACTGGGAAGCACCATGCAGTGCTGTTAACTCGTGCTTCAGAGACTTTTAAGTGCGGTATGTATTTCAGTATGCGGCCCTTGTAACCAATAGTTGCTATCTTAATTTCATCAAACCTGATTCCTAAGCATTACATCAAGTTAAGTTTCCATTCTTTCTTCTTCCTTTTCTATTTCTAGTTACTGTCTATTTCGCAAATATGACAAACTTCTGCTAGTGCTGTTAGACAGTTTACAAGTGTATGTAGTGTTTCTCAATTTCAGTTTTTACATGGGATTGCAAGGTTGATTCTGTTAGCATTATCGGCATCTCTCTATCATGATCATTGAAATCTGCATCCTAAAGAGTGAATTGCATTTCAGTAATGTGTAGCTCTGAAGAAAGGTCCCTCGATTAGAAAGTACTAACTACGTGTTTTCAGATATCTTCGCTCTGTAAATCTTCTGATCAGAATTCCGTCACTGGCAGTTGAATTCCATGCAGATCGGACATACATACGTGGTGGTCCAGAGGATTTTTGCTTAATGGCGAAGATTCGTGTTTTGTTTCCTCGGGTCTCCTTTGCACATGCAAACATTTCGTTACCGCCATTTTTTCCTTTGGAACCAAGTTGAAGTTTCACGATGTCGTCTCCGGTCTTGGCATGATACTAACAGTTGCTGTGGTGTGGAGAACTTCATTAACCGCTGGTGTACATTTTGTTCCGCGTGAAGTTGGTGACCGTTGGACCACTTGGGGGGGGGGGGCCGGGGGGTTTCAGTGTTAAGCTAGTACTGTGGCATGATGGTAAATAGTGTTAAGGCACTGTGTGCTGAAATTGAAGGAATTTTAGCACAATATCGGTGCTCCATGGTCATTTAACTAGTGGAACTTCGATACCTTTGATTATCCTCGTAACTCGAAACGCTGGCACCTATACATGCGTGCCAGTGTCAGTGTGTCGAAGACAATTATTAGGGCACGCGTCCAGCCTTTTTAGGCCAGCCTCAGTGGGGGTTTTATAAGTAATAAATAGAGTGTTACGTAGGCATTTTTGATGATGTGGCAATGTATTAATGAGGAGAGAGGTGAAATGAGTTTCATGAGGATGAAACTCTCTATACACAGTTACTCTAGACACCTTGTGTCTTGCATGTAACCTAGAAAACAATAATAATGAAACTATGCATTGAGAGAGAGGTGTTTCATTCTAGTTTCAAACACTTTTAGATGACGTGTCACTCTAGGTAACTGTGTCCATGAAACTTCCATTGAGATTGGCCTTACAACAATCTTGCTGCTAGGATGCAGTTGCGGTTTCACCCGGAGTCGGCTCGTCGCAGATGTCCCAGGTTGAACTAGTAAAATCTTGCATAGGAGTCGAAAATAGTGCCAAAAATTAAACTCTATGGGAGTAGTAACAATTAAAGGTATACCCTATTCTGAAAATGATACGTTTCAGACAATAGAATTAGCTTGATCCTAGTTTATTTGTGGTGTTCTAAAAGTTAACATTTCTAAAATGGAGGGAGTAGACATTTTGACTCGTTTTTCCGTGTTTCTATATTTAGATTCTATGAGGCGAACAAGTGCGGTTGATCGAGGTAATGTCGCCAGTATTAAGCAGCAGCATGGACACGTATCCTGCTGTTAGCATAAAATACTTGATTAGGTAGTAATAATATACTGCTTTCCCGTACGAGGATCACGCTACGACGTTTGCATCGAAACATCCTTTTCTTCGGCCATGTGCATGCTGGTTCTGGTTTAACAAGTGGTCCGCACATTGCGCGGCATGCGGCGAACAGATCGTCGCAGCGCGTTGTAACGTTGCCACCTGTTAGCGTAACCATGAGCGAGCATTTAATAATATATCCTAGCGCTGCTACATGCATGGTTCGGAGCAATCATCAATGAACATAAGTACACTCATTATGATACGAGGCGCGGAGCGGGTGAATGCGCTCGTTCATTTCGACAGAAAGGCGATGGAACGTGTCGCGGCGTGTTGTTGGGTTTCGCCGCGACGACAGGGCAGCCGTAACTGCGGACAGCGTAACAAATTTTTTGCAAGACGGAAGCCGAAATGGGCGCGCCGATCTGGTTTCAGACACAAGCGCACGGCACAAGACCAGGACAGAGCCCTCTGTAGCCATCCCGACGAGATGACAGCACTGCTCGTCGTACTTTATTTTCATCCTCTAAAAAGAACATTCTATTCTAGTCAGCAAGATTCTCTTCTCTATATTCAGCTTCATTGCACCTGTTCATACTCTATATTCATCCTATATATCAACTAATTAATATTTTATTCAACTATCACCAACTACCATCTCCTTTCATCTTCTTTCATATCTTTTTTATTTCTATTCTAATTTTTAATAATAGTTTAGCAATCAATATTTTTAATTAAATAATATTTTTCTCCTATTTCTATTTTTCTTTTTTCTTTTTTTCTCCCTTTTTCTCTCCTTTTCCTCCCCTTTTCTCTTCCTCTCCTCTCCCTCTCCTTTTCTCCCCGTCGCTCCCGGCGCCCGGCGCTCAACACCGCCGACCCCGCCGCCGGACTCTCCCCCGCCCGCCGCTCGGTCCCGCCCTCCGTCTCGCAGGCCTCGCGTGCATCGGCGCCGGTCCCGCCCCGCCGCCTCGAGGCCTCGCGTGGACCGGCGCACGTCCCGCGCCGCCATCCAACCTCCCCCGCCATCTCCTCGCCTCGCCGCCGCGCACCTCTCCCGCGCGCCGCCGCCGCCACGGCCCGCGCGGACAACGGCGGATCCGGCGGAACGGGATGGCGGCGGGCGGCGTGGAGGAGGGGCCGTGCCGTCGGGACCCGCCTCGACCGCACCGCATCGGGCCGAGATCCGCTCCCGTCTCTTCCCGCGCACACCACCGCCACCGCCGCGACCACGGCCCGCCTCTCCGTCCGTATCCGCGCCGGATCCGTGCCGCATCCACGCCGAGCCCGCCTTCTCCGGCCGTATCCGCGTTGGATCCGAGCCGGGCCCGCCACTCGCCGCCGCCGGCGGTGACTCCCGGCGGCCTCTCCCTCTCCTCTCTCTCCGCTTCGACGGCGCGGGCTTGACGGCGGCCATCCCTTCCTCCCTCCATGCGCCGACCGCCGCGGCCCTCTGTTCTCCTGTCGCCCTGCTCGCGGGTAGTTGGGAAGGCGCGCACGCGTGTGGGCCCGCGCCACGTCCGCGCGTGGCCTTCGCACGCTACGCCCGCCGGATTTGGCGTGCGGGAGCCCGTCCGCTTCCGAAACGGACGGCTCCCAGTACACCGGTGCAGCCATTTTTTCGCTAAATCGGTACTGAAGGAACGTGTACTGGTCCCCGGTGCAGGTAGTCTCACACGGGTGTCCGACCCACGCTTTCTTTGACAAAGCCAACTCCCGTGTCAGTAACAGTGACCAGTGAGCCGGACGGCATCCGTGCCCGGTGCCCGGCTCCGTCAAGTCTTGGCAAAGATGCAGACGACATAGCCGTTGGGTTGGGGCAACGCGTGGACTCGACTCCCTCGCCGGCAGTGATGAACACGCCCGGCCAAAAGTTTGAGTTTTGTTGTCGTGGATTATTTGATTATTTCACCAGTGAGGTCTGAGGAGCCGGACAGGACTGGAGTGAGAGGTCCAAAGGAGAACCCGTCGATACCCTCAGAGAAGAATAGCTGTTCGTACTAGTACTACAAGAAACGAAGAAGAACTAATTTGAATCTTCCTATCCTCACATGTCTACTGAAGTTTATACGCCTGCTACTTGGCTGAACTCGCCTTCCCTGCATACGCCTACGTCGATGGTCATCGTCTTGTCTCCCTTCTCCCCCTCCTTGGGCGACGATAGCACTCGGCAGCAATTTCTCCTGGGAGACTGCACATCCATGTGAGGTGCATTAGTAACTTGCCATAAACCAGAGGCCTAAACCAGAGCACAATGCTCCAGATCACATTGACAAATATCTAACAAATATAGTAGTACTGTATGCAGTTAAAAATCTGGCATTGCAATTCTCAGCTCGGTTCAAAGTTGCCACCGACGAGAAAATAAACTAGAGCGGATGATTCTGTGCATAAAAAAGGGCCGCACAATTCTCTTGATCAAGTAATAATCTACTCTAGAAATGGAAACGGCAATGCATCATGAGTGAAGGAGACAAGAAAGGGGAGGAACGAATTGCTAAGAAGAGGATTACTTACTCTGTCCCATAGCCCGGGGTCGGGCTTCTTGAGTACGACGACGTGATCGAGCCGCGCGTCCGGGTCGGCAATGTCCCAGCGGCAGGCTGGCCGCGTCTCGTTGGGGTGGCGCCACCGCTCGTACCGCGTGAGCGTGGTCTCCCCGCCGCCGCGCCCCGCCGCGCGCCGCGCCGACGAGAGGTAATACACGGCGGGCTTCTGGCACGGGCTCCGCGCCAGCGGCCTGGTGTTGAACGCGTACGCCGTGTAGTCGGCGCGGCGGTACCAGTTGAGGAATGTGCGCGCCGGCATCTCCATCTCCCGCGGCGACATGACGCCCCTCGCCACCAGCACCGCGAACCCCCACGCCACCGACACCGTCCACCGGTTGCCTGCGTCGTAGCAGATGGACTGCTGCATGACGCCCGCCGGGTCCAGCTTAACGGGCCCGTCGAACAGCCGGCGCACGGCGGCCGGGCGCGAACGCGCGTCCGGGAACAGCGGCTTGACGACGTCGAGGTGGTGCAGCGTGACGAGCGGCGCAACGGGGTGCGACGCGAGCAGGCCGAGCAGGTCGCCGTAAACGTCGTACTGGTGGAACCCCGGGTGCTTGGTGAGCGGCACGCCCAGCTCCGCCATGCACGCCTGGATCCGGTCGTCGCTGCCGTAGAGCGCCGGGTAGCGGCGGAGGCATCCGTCCTGCATCTTGGCAAGGGCCGCGGCGAGCGGGGCGCTGATGGCGAAGCCGCCGCCGCCGTACGCCATGCCGTAGGAGAAGTAGATGTTCTGGAGGTGGCTCTCGGAGAGGGAGCCGATGTAGTAGGGCTGGCGGTGGTCGAACTTGTTGAGGACGGCGAGGAGGTTGTCGGGGAAGAAGACGGTGTCGTCGTCGCCCATGACGAACCAGCGCACGCCGGGGAGGCCGAGGCGGAAGGTCTCGGAGACGATGCGGGAGATGCGGATGGCGGAGCGGTGGCCGCGGCGGTGCGTGTAGGGGAAGGCGGAGGTGTTCGAGGAGATGCGGATGGCGGGGAGGCCCGTGCGCGCCGTGGAGAGGTTGGACTCGCGCACGGCGCGGTCCAGCCACACGTACCCGCGCATGGCGCCGCGCGGGCGCCACCACACCTTGATGTACTCCTTGCGCTTGTCCCACAGCCGCGACGACGCCGCGATGCCGAACACCACGTGCTGCAGCGTCGTCGCCGTCGACACCGCGGGCGGCGCCGCGGATTGGCCGGTGAGGTTGGCGGACTGTGACAGCCGGGAGACTGCAATGGAGTCAGGCGGGCAGGAGGAGGCCGACGACGAGGCGGAGGTGAGGAGGAGGTGGAGCGTGTAGAAGAAGTAGAGCGCGGTGAGGGGGAGGAGGAGCAGGAGGAGGAAGCGGAGGAAGGAGGCGGTCACCGTCTCCCCCTTCCCGCCGCCTCCCTTCATCCCGGGCGCCGTGGATCCTCACCCTCGCCGCCGCGCCCTCTCTCTCTCTCTCTCTCTCTCTCTCTCTGCTTGCTCGCCGGGCTGGTGCGACGGCCGATTTCGGCGGCGGAATCGGGCAGGATCGACGGGGATTTCGCGGCGGCGAGAGGCTCACAGGGGATGGGGGCAGGAGAGCGGTGCCGGGTCGCGACGCATTGTCTTCTCCCGCCGCGTGTTGCTCCTCCTCCTGCCGCCCGTTCTCTCTCTTCTCGCCTCGTCCTTGGAGGCCGGGGAGTGTGGGATTCTTCTGGGTGGCAGGCAATGGCAATCCAATCGAGACAGGAGATGGCGGTGCGGTGGGTGGGTCGGCGCTTCGGCCTGCCTGCCTGCCTGCCTGCTGCCTTTTTACGACTCCATCCATCCGTCCGTGTATTTATTAGTCTGAGCGAGCAGATTTTCCTTCTAATAACGTCCAACTGTTATTAGAAAGTGTTTATCTGGATGCGTTATTAGCGTGAGCGTGATGCAGAAACGAACGACTCCATGTTGGGCCAAATCGTCTGAATGCAAATATATAGCTGTCAAGTTTAGTTATACACGGGCCTGATTCAGAATGCTTTCTCTGTTTGCCTGGAACTTTTCACCTGCCATTTTTATTCACCTTTAAATATTTGCCTTTGCGTACTTCCATTGCCAATATTGACAAAATTTGACTGGAACAAACACATCTTGTATTTTTCGAAAGACAAAGCCGGTTCACAGACGATGTTTTTTTTCTTTTGAAACTTTCACAGACAATGTTGGGGGTACCATAACCGCGCTCTTGTTTCCACCATTTGTAAAATTATGCAAGAGAGCACTGTATGAATTAACAAACATACATCTACACGTTTCACTTCTTACACAAATTTGGATTTGCAAATTTTTATACACGAGATATACTCAAGAAACAAAGTTATATTCAAATAGTTTACTATGTAGTTTTCTTCTATTTTGAGCTAGTAACACGAGGATAATTGTTTCTTTTCTAGTGCAACGAAGAAGCCGCTGTTTCTTTTTTAGTGCAACGAGCCCTTGTTTTTGATGTGGCGTGGGGATACTTTTGCACATGACATCATAGTTCGAGGTTTGCAGCGAATGCAATTGGGCATTTGATTTGAAGCAAATTGAACCCTAAAGGTGTTCTCAAAAATAAAAGAATGCACCTTTTCTTTTCTAACCATTGCGTCTCAGGTCATGGTATTGCTCTAGTTCCATTCTTCAGTAAGTAGAAATAACGCGTGCTAATAATAAACAGACGTGGCAAACAGAATTAGCAGTTGGATCCGACTTCTGGCCCGTGTTTCCAGTTACTAATATTTGGTCCAAATACACAGGCCCTCCTGGGTTTGACCGTGCTGTTTCACCCAAACTAGCGTTTACATATAGTTTCGGCTGCCACTTGTGTTTTTTCAAACAAAAATGTGCTCTGGTCTAGTACTAGTCCTGCAAATGCTCGTGGTTATGGCACCATAAAGAAAAGGAAAAGAAAAAGACTGAAAGGGAAGGGCACTCGATTCTCTTCCCTACTCCTACTACCGAGCACTTCCATTCCATGTCCGTTCTTTAGAAAAATGTTCTGGATTGGTTGGTCCCATTGCCACGTTGAAATTAATATTGGGATCCGTGCCAGTGCTCCAAGCCATCAACAGCACAAAGGTTTTGGGAACGCCGATCAAAATGACATGCGCAGCATGAGCTACGCCATGACCGGACGCAACAGAGGCGTCGAACCTGACGGGCGCGATCTCGGCGAGAACTAGCCACCTGATCTGGCGAGCCATGATGACCGGTTTACGAGACCGGTGGCTGTAGCCATACTCCGTTTTAGTTAGCTGCATTTGCAGCTACGATCAACCAACGCTATGCAAAACCAACTTAAAATAGCAGTATTAAGGGTGCTGATAATGATTGCCTGCTCGCTCGCTGCTTGAAAGTGACGGTGCACAGATGGCACTCAGTGGAAAGGAGCCAACCAGATAGCATTTTCTAGGAAAGGATTGCAATGAGATTTGTTGGGCGTGGGTGCTTGTTTAGTTTCTCGTGCAAGAAAGGCCAGTAATCATTTCGGAAAGGAGAAAGGCCGGTATACTACTAATATCGGTGCCAATCCACCGCTCGCCTTCGGCCGCCTACCATTCCTCGGGCAGTAGTGTACTAGTTTTCTCTCGTCTTTTGGGGGTCAAAACGCCGGGAATGCTTGGTGCGTAGCCCATATATTCCAAGCTAGTTGACAGTTGTTGTACTAAAATTATTGGCGCGAGCGTGCTCCGTCTTTTTCCTACTAGGGGGCTGGGCCACTCCTTAGGAAATGTGCTTATTTATTGGTCTCATCGAAGGTCCCGCGCTCCGTGAACTTTTCGTTATGTCAGGTCAAACTGATGATGATTCAGGAAAAAGAGAGAGGTCCAACTGTGATGCTGATCGACAACATGGGTGACACTACAACAGAAACATTTACGACGACCTGCTGCCAATGGTCAAAATACATAGTTTTGTGTTCATGGCAAGTAAAGTAAAGAAAAAGAAGGGTGAATTGTCATAATTTTACAAGGACGGCAGGAATGAGAATTCAGCACAAGACAGAGTCCACACCAGTTCCTACGCGGACGACCGACGGAGCGGCACTGCCGGTACGCTAATGGGAGCCTGCTGGCATGTGTGGCACATAGCGCGCTTGACTCACGGTCGAAATTCCAAACGCCATGCCATCTGTTGCAGATGGCACGCTCGCGTGGACGGAACCGACCGCCAAGAACGCAGTGTCAATCGCCGTCGCGTCGTGGCCACTGCACTCGCGAAGTTGCGATGCTGTGCAGTGTGCACCACGGCACCGGCACCGCGCGCATGCCAAACCTTCTTCTGCCGACGAAACTGCCGAACAAGACAATTCGCCTTACGACGCATCGTTTGTTCGAGCCTGCTCGTGATCGTGGACGAGCCATGATAAGGATGAATTTGCCGAACAAGACAGTTAGTTTTTTTTCGACTGATTAGAATTGGTATTTTGTTTTTTGATTTACCGATTAGGATTGGTATTGGACAGCTGGTTGGAGGCCAACTGCTGCTGGCTGTTTCTTTATTATGGCCTATGGACCATCATTAGCCACGAACTCATCACAGTGAGTGAAAGTGGGCCAACAACGTAAGAACAGCATGTAGGCCGCCACTTTTTAGTTCTGTCAAATGAAACATTCGGCCCAATTAATGATGCCCTGAATAGACTATGGGCCTGGTTCTGTCAGAGAAAATCACGGCCTTAACATGTCTGCACAATCACTGATTCACTGTTGTTCAGAAAAAACAAATGTACATAAGCTGCTATAGAAATCATCACTAGGTACGTCATCGCGATCTTCGCGCACAAAACAGGGGTAAATAATTCATTAATTCTCTTCCAGAATGTAAATTTGAGGTTTTTTTTCCAGAAATGCGGGCAGGCCGTGCAAAAAGTGAGAAATCGTTTGATCACAAATGCTTGAGATGTGAGCGGGACACATCCAATGGAGATGTTCGTTCCTCTGCTCTGTTGCAATTGCAGCTACGCCCATGCTTGAGCTGTACTAGTTGTCGGGCGGTTGCCATCCGAGTCCGGACATGTCCATGAAACCGGTGACGCTGAACGCTACCCAGGTCCATTCGTGATGGTGCTCGTCCCGGAAAACAATGTGTGCAGCCCACTGGTCCCCGTGCCGTGTGGTGGATGGCCCAGCAAGATCTTTCGTGAGGCCACTATCGTTGAAATATTTTCGAGATCCGCCCAAGTAGACAGCGGACCTGCTGCGACCTGTGATTTGGTGGGAGATAGTACTATCCGAAATCCGTTGCTACAGATTCGCTAGCTCGATCTAATCATGCCGTCGCAACTGCCGAAGGATGTTCAACTGAGCACTGAGGACGTGTTTCATCCGAGCAATGGCTTCTCGTTTCAGGTTTGGCCGTTTGGGATGAGTTCAAGCGCAGTGACGGGACGCCGCGAGCGAATCGGTAGGCACACGTGTCGCCACAGGCGGCGACGCGTGAGGATACCCAGACGAAACCATACGAGGAGGCATGGCCACTTTGCGAGGGAGAGACCACCTGATCCCGACGCCGCGATGCGATTCGGATAGCCGGGCCGCGAGTGTGGCAGCACGTTCTCGGCACCGCAGATCTCGTGTATGATATCCGACGGGAAAAAAAGCTTGATACGGACGGTGGTGTTGACGCCCCACAGCAGCATTGGTTGGACGTATGGATCAACTCATTCTTATCCTCTGTAGCCCCGGCCCGTTCCATCCTGCTTTCACGAAAATGATGGATGGATGGGTCGTCTGTGGAAGCCGGCCGTTGCCGGAGTATTGCTCACTGAACTTCTAATTGCTTTCAGGAATACGACCCTTTTCTCGTGTCATGAGCTAGAAAGTGCTCATCATTTCAGGGCTGGCTTTTCGCCCTTGATCACCTTGCTCTCAGTTATGATTTTGGTAGTAGGAAATAGTTAAATCGCAGCACTATATTGCTGCTCAACAATATAGGGTGTGTTCGTTTCCTGAGTCTAAATTTTAGAAGTTGTCACATCAAAAAGAATCTTATTATTTAAGATTATTAAATAAAGTTTAATTATAAAATAAATTACAGGCCCCTAGACTAATTTACGAGACGAATCTAATGAGGTTAATTAAGTCGTGATTAGAAGACGATTCTTGTAGCATCACTTTAGCAAAATATAGATTAATTAAGCTCATTAGATTCATGTCGAAAATTAGCACCAATCTGTTAATAGGGTTTTGTCATTAAATTGATCGAAATATTTATAAATAATAAGATTCTCTTTGATATGACGAGTGCTTAAATTTTAGAGGAGCAAACGAACACACCCATAGTACTACTGTGAACGCATTGCATCCAGATGTTGCCGTGCGTAATGATGATACAGTGGCCTTTGCTTACCGCCGATCGGGGTCCTCTGCAGTAGGAGGGAAACGAAGGTCAAAATGCAGAGAACTGCTGTGACTGCTACGAGTAATTCGTGAGAAGAGAGGCAGGCATCTGCATTAATATACTGTACTCTAAATACTGTTCATGGCGGTTGTGTTTATATTTTCTTATATCTACATACTGTAGCAGATGATCTGCTCCATTCATTCGGGATTGAATGGCTGGAAATCGAGTTAATTCTTGCTACAGTATTCTCTCTGAATTTTGACCTCTAATTCAGAGGATCCCAACCCGCTTACCGCTTGAGAACACGGTCGTACGGCGCCTTAGACTAGCTGCACTGGTACCGCTATCCGGGTCTCCAGATCAAGTATAGAGATTTTTTTCAGCCAAAGAGGGAGAGAGAGGGGAAAGGTGAGAGAGAAAGGTGGGCCCTACTGTTTTAACGAACTAAAAAATGTTATAAGTCACAAACCAAAAAATCAAATCAAATTCCGATTACACCATTAAATTTGTTTTAAGAAATCCTTCAAAACAAGATCTCACATGGATATATTTTTATAAAATTACAAGTGGACCTCTACTGATGGTATTTGGAGATAGTTAAATAAAATATAGATTAGTTAGTATAGAGGTTGAGATATAGAGGTTGACCAAGTACGGAAGAAATTGATATAGAGATAGGAATCTCGATGAGTAGATAAGAATATTCTGTTTTAGAGGTGAAAATAGAGATCAACCCGTGCTGATAGTCTTAATTCCGGCAGCCACAGGGCGAGACGGGCAGCGGCCAGCCGCTGCATGGCACGTCGAAAGCTGGCTTTGGCCCGACGTGTAGTAGCAGTACGATAATTTGAGCTGGTGGGCCCGGAGCTAGATGCGTCATCATTGTTCCTCATCAATTATGACCTCCGAGTTCGTTTTTGGTTCCATTCAGTGCACGGATCGAGCGCCGCGGCCCCACACCGTCACTTTCTTGTCTTCGGAACAAGGTTATAGTTTACCATTTGTTCCCTGCAACTGCTAGTGATAGAGTAGTACTACTAGGTTAGATCCACTCGCAACGCAGTACAGGAACGGCACAAACGCTACGCATTCCGGGATCAAGCCTCTGCCAATAATGCGAGCAGCCGTTGCTTGACGTTACAAACTCTTTTGCTAATAGGCCGATTACCTTTCGGTGCGGCTGGACCAGGGTCCGTGCGTGCGTTACAGGTAGCTCGAGCTGCCTATCTACACCTGTCCACCCCGGAGATGAGCGAGCGAGCGCTCTGCTTTCCGAATGATGATTTCCCTCCCCTTTCTGTGCGGATTGTTTGGAGGAGACGTTTCGTTCGTGGCTGTACGGACGGAGCGAAGAAAGCACGCAGGCCGGCGGCCAAACAAACAGCAGAAATTTCCTCTATACCATTAGAAAAACTTCCAATCCCTTGTGTACCATCAAAAAACTTTCAATCTCTTGTGTACCATTGTTTTAATTTTCCATGTCCCTCAGTACCATCGCCGTTAACTTCTGCACTAACGGTGTTAACATTGTGCTAAAAAGACCTTTTTACCCCTCATGCAATTGTATGGTATATTTTTTTCTCTTTACCCTGTATACCACTGACGAATTTTCCTCAACATTACGTAACGAGGCATCTGGCTAACTGAACATATTTTATAAAAAAAATACACAGGCTCAAACAAGTGGAACAAGATCACATAGGGCAATATGTTTTATGCAAAAAAAAAAAAAGAAATCAGGCTTGTTTGCTAGTCCATGCTACAAACAACCACACACAAACAAAAAAATAGGCACAAATGCAATAGAGAAAAGACGATTGGATACTAACCCTATGTAATCTTGTTCCACTTGTTTGAGCCTATGTATTTTTTTATAAAAGATGTTCAGTTAGCCAGATGTCTCGTTATGCAATACTCGAGAAAAATTCGTCAGTGGTATACATGGTAAAGAGAAAAAATATACCATGTAAGTGTATGAGGGGTAAAAAGGTCTTTTTACCACACTGTTAACACCGTTAGTGTAGAAGTTAACGGCGATGGTACTGAGAGACATGGAAAATTAAAGCAATGGTACACAAGGAATTGGAAGTTTTTTGATGGTATATAAAGGATTGGAAGTTTTTCTAATGGTATAGAAGGAAATTTCTCAACAAACAAACTGTGGCTTGTACGCCTGAAACTTTTGCCGCAATCGCAAAATCGTGAACCGTCGCGCCGGTGATTGAAGAGAATGACCTGACAGGATGCATTGCTCGGGGCGGTAACCGTCCCATGATTGGTAGTATCTGAAAATGAGCGGATGAAACGGGCGGAAAGGCTGCGGCTAGTAATAGGTGCTTTCCAGTTGCAGCGAAAAATTCCGGTACAGGTAAGCAAACATTTGCGTGCTGGGTCAAGTTAGCGTTCTCGACCCAGGTATCATCCAAGCAAAAGTGGCAAAGGAAAAAGGCACCGTCCGCGCGGGTAGAAGAGAAAAAGGGCAAAGGGATGTGGATCAGGATCACCTGGGGCGAGCATAGCATCGTGGGAAGAAAACGGCTAAAATTCTGGTGTATCGACACGCCTAGCAAGTAGCTGAAAACAAGTTTAGTAGCAACCAGTCCGCGGAAAGATTCACAAAGTTGGGAGGACGGAATCTACCTATGCACAAGAGGAATCTAATCTCTACTACTCCGGGGGACCGCTAGCTTTACTCCATTCGCTCGCCTATGTACAGTTGCTCTCTCCTCCCCGGAAGGAAGAAGCGACCGCGCATTCCGGTTGGCCGGTGCCTGATTGGGAATCACTGGTAGCCGCCCATCCCGGTGAGCAGCAGCTCGTGCGGGCGCAGCAGCGTGGGCGACGGCAGCGGCGCGCCGAAGTAGGAGAAGTCGAAGTCGGAGGCGTCGGGCACGCCGGCCGCGGCCGCGGCCCAGGAGAGCGCGCCGGCCATCTCGTCGGGGATGAGCGGCGCGCGGCAGAGCGGGCAGGTGCGCTGGTCGTGGTCCATCCAGCGGTCGAGGCAGCCGCGGTGGAAGACGTGGCGGCAGTTGGTGAGGCGGCGCACCTCGTCGCCGCCGCCGATGCCGCACAGGCACACCGCGCAGTCGCTGTCGCAGGCCTCCTCCTCCGCGGGCCGGAGCTCGTCGAAGCGCACCACGGGGAGCACCTCCTCGACGACCATCGCGGGGACAGCGCGGAACTCCGGGCGGCGGTGCTGCTGGAGCTGCGTGGGGGCCGGCGCGTGGAGGAGGTGGTGGTGGTGGTGGTCGTGGAGGTGCTCGTCGCCGAGATCCAGCAGGTCGCCGAGGCCGACGGCGTGGAAGGCCCAGAGGAGGAAGCGGCGGATGTAGCCGAGCAGGAGGAGGAGGTGGAGCAGCTGCTTGGGGAGCACCAGCTCCGAGTACCCCACGGGGAAGCCCATGCCGATATGGGTCAGTATGAAACGGGGGTGGGGGAGGCGAGATGGAGGAGGAGATATGGCGATGCGTGGACGGGAGCGGCGGGGAACGGGGCGGAGGGGCCTTGGCGGCTATATAAAGCAGACCCGAGCTGGAGGAGGAGAGAGGCCGTGGGAGTGGGACCCACCCGACCCGGGGGATCGATCGCGTCGCGCCTGCGTACCCGATGGGATGACATGGTGCCCGGCGCGCAACGACCTCGGTGCTCGCGTTGGCCCCACGCCGTCGCGCCGTGTGCCGCCGCGCGTGTGCCCCCGCCTGCTTCTGCTTGCCGGGTCGGTCGGTGCATTGCACACGGCTAGAAGGACGGATACCAACAAAGGGGAGGGGGCGCTTGCCGTGCGTGTACGGGTGCGCGCACCCCAGCGCCTCTCCGCCACACACGTACACACCCGTGGCCGCTCACGTGACAGACGCTGGTGGCCTCTCGTGTTGCCTCCGCAGCTGCTTGTGCATCACGCCGCGACGGTGCGGCCACGATCTCCTCTGCTGTCAGCAATCGCCGTGTCACGTTACTCTGCCTTGTACTACCCAAAATTAGGCTCTGCTCCGTGGTCCGAAGTATGGGCATTTTCTTCTCGGCCGATGACAAGAGGGGGAGCTCGTGATCGAAGGACGGACGGACGGACGGACGGTTCGGCCCGGGCGAGACGAGAAGACAGCGATGGATGCAGGAAGGTGCTTGGATTCTTTTGCTTTTCGCCAATCGAAACGAAAGCGACCGGGTCCGGGGAGGTGGCAACTTGCTGGGCGACTCGGCTTGTCCCGTCGCGGGGCAAGTACCAAGTAGGAGCACGCGCTGCCGTGCCGCCGTCTGCCCACCTACCTGCTCGTGGGCTCGCCTCAGGATTACCATTTCTTTTAGCTTCCGTGCCTGATATTTTACGTTGCCGGTTTTCTTTCCGGTCACCTCGCCTTGCATCACCCACCATCTTCTTCTATTCCTCTGCGTACGTGCGGGTGCTTAATTTAGCCTTTCCAAGTCAAAAAGGCCGGCACCAACGCTTCCTGCTTTTATATTGTGATCGGTGTGGAATTTTCTTCTTGCTAGTGATTTCACCCTCTGCCCCTTGTTAACAATCATGATTAAAAAAAAAAGAGTCGACGAACCATGCAGTAGGCCAGTGTCATGCATGGCCCTCACTGCTGAACTGGTCATGAGTTTGTTTAAGCCCATACGCTGCCTTCGGTACAAAGCTGCAGCTACGCATTACCATGATGACAGGAATACGCTTGAATGAGACTGTCAGGTCGCAGAAAGAAAGTGCTCGTGCGGGCCAACAACCTGCCGCACGGACGCGACGCGCTAATACTCTTTCTTTTCGGTGCTCATGCAAGTGAAGCTGCGTTAATCTTTCTTTAATCGATTCAGCTTGTCGTCGGTGCAATTTTATTTTGCATCTTTCAGAGAAAGCGCTCGTCGGTTGCGTATAGTTTAATTGTTGCCCCCGTACAAGGTCTAAAGCAACGAGTCTATCCCGTTCGGCCCCGTTATCCAAAATCCAAATGGTCAGATTACAGATCGCTTCGAGCACTATACTAGATCGTTTCGAAAGGCAGGCCGTCTATCTTTATCCGTCGCCGTCCGCGGCTTCCTGCCCTTGAAACAGCGAAAGGAAATCATCCGTGCCTGCGATGTGCAAACGGCCGGATCTCCGGAGGATTTGCACCGGCAGCTCGTGTACGGAAGAGCACTGTTCTTGACACTCGACGAGCGAGTGATGCGGACAGCTAATGCCGCTCGGGCTCGGCCCAGGTAGTACTGAATCCGAGTTTTTGTTTGCCAAGGGAATTGCTGGACCGCAATAACTTGCGGGCGATTAGCAATCCACGCTTAGCTGCTTCGCATTATTGGTTGCGCAGACCAGGTCGTGGTCAAAAACTCCAGCAGCGTAAGCGCGCCCTTTTTGGTATGGAAAAAGAGGGAGGAGGTCCAGCAGTGCATCTTTAAAAAGAGGGGAAATGTTTGGCGTGGAAAGCGGGAGGAGAAAGTAGGCAGGCAGGTTTTCTGGTGCGACGCACGAATCGTGAAAAGGCATTCATCGGTCAGTCTCAGAGTCAACAGGTCTTACTTGGACTTTCAAAGTCCGCGACAATTGTGGAGCTGGTGGGTGCAAGATGCCACAGGCCGTTTGAGCATTTGGCGCCACCGTTCATAAGTTGGAGAGGCCTGCGGGGGCAGTTGATCGAATATATTACACTCTCGTAGATATAAATTTTAGTAGCAACTGTAACCGCTGGGCAGCAAAACAATCGCCGCCTGCTGCGTCTGACTATTATCTTGATCCTGTATATTGGCTCTGCAGCTCACGACGATATCAGTTCCCTTGCTGCAGAGCAGAGGAAGCAATCCAAGGAACAAGTGCACACCGGCTTCTTCTTTTATGTTATCTCCCCATCCACTTACCCCAAGCTGCTTACCACCCTTTCCATGTAGATGTTTCAGGGAAAGAGGATTCTCCCTTATCTTGGGATTCAGCTAAGCTCCATCATTAGGCCAGCAAGTCGAGTGTAATTTAAAAGACTACATTTCATAAAACTACACGTTTTTAATAAAACAAACACAAAACTACACATTAGAAGGTGTATCACAAAACTACATATTTCACATGTTCTTGAATCACAAAAGTACAGATTTAAGAAGTTACTGTATATCATAAAACTATAAATTCTCTATGCCACATATCACGAAACAACAACTTTAAGAAGTCAATTTATCACAAAGCTACAAATTTAGGGTTTGTAGATTTGGCAGTTTTGTGATACTCATGGTATTAAATATGTAGTTTTGTGATATACTCCTCTATTCTGATGACGTTTCAGACAGCAAAATTAGCTTGTTCATTTGCGCTGTCCTAAACGTCAACATTTCTAGAATGGAGGGAGTATTACTCACAAAATCTGTAGTTTTATGATACAAAAATGAGTAAAATATGTAATTTTTGTGATATACCTCCTATAATGTGTAGTTTTATAAAAAAAAGTGTGTAGTTTTGTGAAATTTACGCAATTTTAAATGGTACTGCCACCATCGATCTAGCTAGCGCTGGATCATGCCGTCCGTTGGCCTGGCTACGCATCGACGTGAAAGTCATAGGACAAGGCCACCACGTCCAATGCGCTTCCTGTTTTGTGGCCTTATCTCTATCAACAGCTTGCATTGCGAAACCTGGTATGCAAGCTGAACATTTCAGCCAGGCTTACCAAGGAAAACTGCTCTTCGCCGGCTGCTCGTTGGAACTGATGAAGCGCTAGACCAAGAATCGCCTGCAACAGGACAAGCCTAACTGTATCGCGTTGTCTTGTTTCGCAGCTAAACACGCTGAGATTCCATCGAGGTCCCAGAAAATCGCGGGAAAGCATCGACAGCTAAACGAACACGCCAAAATCCGGTACCAGAAAAGCTTCGGTTCGCGCATCTATCGAGCACATGGACACGCGCATGGTACATTGAATCTGCTGGGCGCGCGTGACAACGAGTGCTTTCAAGATTCCGAATGATTACGGTGACCTGCACTGAGAGCACAGCAGCGGTTAAACGTTGCGCTCAGGTCCACTTCATCGATGGACAAGCGATCAGTGCGGTCTCTCTCGCTGCTGCCCCGTTTGTCGTTCAGACATCTTGTCGATAGGCCTGTAAACCTTAACTCTTTTCCATATTTCGTCCGCGGTGACACGCAATCAGCACCACGGAAATGGACTCTTCTCTTCTCTGAGTTGAGACCCGTAAGTTTGCGAGCTTTCGATGTCAGGCGTCCTGCCTTCTAGATCATTCTGGCTGATCACTCCGCATCAGTATCGACAACGCACGGTGCCATCTCCGTCATAGTTCGACCACCAGCGCTAGTAGTGTGATAAAGACGACGTGTCTCGCGGATGACCTGTTGCGTCCGTAGCACTGCGTTCCTACAGCAATGGCGTCCTCTCCTCGCGGGGAGAACAGCAAATCGGATAGGCGTGCGGGCTCGTACCGTGAGATATCATGGCCAAAAGTAGTGTGTCGGTTCACTGTTCTCCGTTGGCTCCACAAGGCATGGAAGGTAAATATACTAGTATAGTACTAGCATCCAATCAGAGATTCCCTCCGCTTCATTCCCTTCACAGGGATGCGCTTCGTATTTTGTTGGTGTTCAGGCTTTCAGAGTCCTAATTAAATCTATAGGAGCTGTTGGCTCCGTCCAATAATGTAAGGATTTGTTGAATTTCCGATTTTCTGTTTGATCATTTATCTTATTCAAAATATTTATGCAAATACAAAAATAAAGAATAAAGTAAATTATAACAAAACAAATAAAATTTTAACAAATTTTTTAAATAAGACGAATGATCAAACATGATATCCGAAAGTTAACAAATGCTTTATATTTCTAGACGGAGGGAGTACAGACAAGCTGCATGTTTCCTCTACCCGGAAAACGACGCGTAGCATATCCACGTCAACAGACAAGACGCCTTAGAGTTGGCGTAATTGTGGTGCTAATGCTGCCACTTTAGTCTAAGAACTGTGTAAAATTTGACCTGCCAACAGATGAAATCTTTTCCGAAAGCGAGTGATGTTTATATGTACCTCTCCGGGTAAACACGATTAAACGAGACCTCGGACAGAAGACTTCCTTTCGCTATCTGGCATGAGATGCGTGTTTTATTTATACTCTGCGGGCGGCTTCGTGCATGAATAAAAACGTATTACAGTACGGGTTTACATGATGCCACTTTTCTAGTGGAACAGAGTTCCATATCCAACTCATAACATTTCACCTAAATGTTGGTTCTGCTACAGGCCACATTAACATTACCATCTGAAAGAACCATAACATATGTACTACGTCAGGTGGGGGTGGCAGGGATAACTAAACAAAACCATTCTAGTATTTATATGGCCAAACTAAGAATCCTAGAAAGCCAAATCGAAGCTACGGCTTGCGAGGGAGTGGTAGTCGAGCTGGAACGGTCGATGGTTCGAGTGGGTGCATGAATCACCTGAGCGAATGAAGAAATAAAATGCTGCACGAGGGTCACGAGGCACCTAACGCTACTGTATACTCAGGGTGATTATGTGGTCTCGAGGGGTGGTCCCTCCATCAAAAGAGTTTTCAAGCTAAGCTACGTTATTAGGCCCCTTGGCTGCAGATATTGGGACCATGAAATTGTCTGCTACTAACTTGCACGTTGTAAAGTAGACTAAAAGCAAAGTCAACAGTAATCCACCAGTATTCGTTCTCATGGACATGGTGTGTTGTGTGATAATGTCGCATTAGTTACGATGTTAATGCTCTCCTTAGGGTTCTGGCCGAAAAAGTCGGTTTTGTTAACGGCGAAGCACGGCCGGCCCTGATCGCTGAGTTGGTGAACCCCTGAATGAATCCGAAGATTTATGGAATTCAGAAATCGGGATTGTCCTAAATCCTTCTGCGCAAACAGACAAAAAAAATCGTTCGAAGGCACATGACACCGGATCATGCAGATCTTCTCGCGTATTGATTAGTATTTAGCAAATCAGCCATCTCATCAACCACTACATACCCACTCTGATTACATAACGTTTACAGGATCCACAACGTCATCCTGATCCCATGAGATAAGCCTCAACGAGCTATAATAATTTTACTAGCATAATACACAGGGCTAGCTCTAGTTCCCCGCATTACCATCTCATCCATCTAGTACTATAGTACTAGCTTACTGCTCTGTTTTCACCATTAAAATCAAGGTTCAAAATAGCAACAGGGTTGGCAACTTGGCACAGCGTTATAGCTTCCCCATTTTGTCAGTGGCAGCTTCTCAGCAGGACATTTTTTCAAGCATAAAATCATGTGTTGGGCAAAGCGACGCGCAGCCCCACGACTGGTTGGTAGTAATAGTTGCAGTCGTGCGTGCATTCCCTCTCACTCGTGGCACAGGCAGGTGGAATTGCGCGACGTCAGTTCAGACGTTGATGGATTCTGTTCCGCAGAAACAGAGCGTTCTGCAGAAACAGAGGAAGCGAACGTTCATGCATGTGACGAGAGTCCTACACAAATCGTATCTTCACCGCTTGCAAAGCAGAGGTCGTACTAGGGTGTGTTCGTTTTCTCCTCTAAAATTTAAGACTCGTCACATCAAAGAGAATCTTATTATTTATGAATGTTTCGATCAATTTAATGACAAAACCCTATTAACAGATTGGTGCTAATTTTCGGGATGAATCTAATGAGCTTAATTAATCTATATTTTGCTAAAGTGGTGCTACAGTAACCGTCTTCTAATCACGACTTAATTAACCTCATTAGATTCGTCTCATAAATTAGTCTAGAGGCCTGTAATTTATTTTATAATTAAACTTTATTTAATACTTTTAAATAATAAGATTCTTTTCGATATGACAATTCTAAAATTTAATCCCCAGAAAACGAACACACCCTTAGTCGAAACTCCGATCTAACAGCTCACGGTCCAGGAGCAAAGGACGCCGGCAGGCCGATCTTCCGTCGGGATACGCGCACATGGACAGCCACGCAGGCAGGCAGGCAACACACGGCCGCCACGCCACGGTGCACAGCCCGCGGCCGTCCGCAGCGACTCAAAGCCGGTAGCATCTCTCGGCACATGTGAGAGACACCGTGCTCGGCGCAAAGAGCAGCCGACGCGAGTTCAGTTCAACCTTGAGATCTGGCGGCCGACCGCATTGCCCCCACAACTCCATGTCAATTTGTCCAACCAGGTTGGCACGCACCTGCCACGAAAGCAGGGGCCGGTGACGGGCGTGCGAGTGATGCCAAGCGTGGCGGCGAGGCGGGTGGCCCGCCCGGCCGGCCCCGGAACACAGCCACCCACGTGTGCGATCATCTCCCCGTCGCCTTCGCCTGCCGCTGCTTGCCCAGGTCCCGCGCCGTGCGTCACCACGCCGGATCCGTGCCACGTTCATGCACCGGGCGAAAGGGACGGACGTTCGCAGCCGCCCTGGTCCCGGCCGGGTTGCAAGGTTCGGTGCACGTCAATTGTCCAAGTGCCCGGTGTCCGGCAGGAACTCGAACGCAGGACTCTCCTGCCTCCGGTGCCGAACTTATCCAAAGCTGCATCATGCGCATTCCGTGCTGGCTGCTGCACAGTCACTTCGAAGGAAAGTTGTTATGTCCCATTTTGGTCGAAAACAAATGTACGTGGCCGCCGTGCGTGGCGTGACATCGTTCGAGATGCGTGTAAGATGCTCGGATCCCCGAGGTTCTTTTTCTATTGTAGTACCACCAGCAGCTTGGTCGTGAACTTCGTTCACCTAAATTTACCGATCGCTCTGCGCGACTCTGTCGGTGCGCGTTTGGACCTGCTTTTTCTTGCAGTTTTTCTTTTGGCAGGTGCCCATTGCCCGCCTCCAAGCGTCATCGCACATGATTCACCGATACTAGGGAGATCTCACCATGTCAACGTCGTTATCTATATGCACGTATAGTAGTTCCAATTCGGTCTGCCTGCAGCGAGTATCAGCTGCGGATCGCTCTGTCGGTGTGCAGGATACCGCTTTCGCTCGGCTTAGTGTGTGTTCGTTTCTAGGTATATAATTTTTAGAGGGTCAAATTAAAGAGAATTTTATCATTTTGAGAGTACTTAAATAAAGTTTAATCTCGAAACTAATTGTAGACTCCCTATCTAATTCACGAGACTAATCCAACGAGGATAATTATGATGTTATTAGAAGATGCTTCATCGTAGCACCACTGTAGCAAAACATAGATTAATTAGGATCATTAGATTCGTCTCGTAAATTAGATGGAGGGTCGTGACATAGGTTTTGTCATTAAATTAATAAAAGTATTACTAAATAAGTAAGATTCTCTTCGATGTGATGGGTATAATTTTTAGAGGGCAGTAAACGAACAACGAACAGGGCCTAAGATTGTTTGGATCGCTTTACGCGTGAATATTCAGTCGCCGTGCGGCCGTCACCTAGGAAACTGGATTGCGATGCGGTCTCGTCAGACTAAGCTGGCAGTCGTGGATTGACGCGGCCCGCCTCCATGCACCGCATGTCCGCATGGTTTGGATATGCCTAACAGTACTATACTACTTCAGTTGGACAGCCGTGCAGAGAAGGTGTTGCCCGATGACTAGTCAGGAAAAGACTCCCTAGCTAATCGCTGCTGCAAGCCACCAATTTACAGTACTACATGATTGTGTCAGTGCTTATCCGATGGTGGTAGAATGCACTTTGATTCATTCCTCCACTGATGATGGGTGATGCCTCATTGATCTTCATCCCGTGGTCGGACGC
>JAUNZO010002402.1:0-28282 GCA_031894775.1 Chloris gayana
ACTGCTGCGTTGTGATTTGTAGATATCTATGATCAAAGGAGCATCACCATTCACCAGTGCATCAATAGTACGACAATCAGAACTCGAAGCACGATCAAAGTGATGGACAAGTACTTCGCAAAAAAAAGGTGATGAACACATGAGCACAATCCGACCACTATGCAAAGATTAAAAAATAACTATACATAATAAAATGTATATGAATAGAGAATATAGTAATGTATCTTTGTATGCACTTTTTATGCTTAGTGAATCTTGTGCACGAGGTAAAAAGGCCATTTTTCCTTGCTCTTATTTCATAGAGACAAAATTCTCAGTTACATAGTGTACTAGTACAACTTAAACAGGGTTTTGTGGTCCAAGCCACGTTTTCAGCGTCCTAACAGAAATATACAATTTAGAACTCCTATTGTTTATCCAAAGTTTAAATCTAAGCACTAATATTTACACTAAGCGTAAAAATTTAGTCAAGTAGTATTTATGATTTTTTTATTTGGAGAAGGATTTTTTCATGAGTTTATGGGTTTGAGAGAAAGTTTGGATTTGTCACTTCGAAAGGTTCCTTGGACCCAATGCAGCCCATTTCTGTTGGGCCCAGCCTTCGAATCCCGTGTCAGCCTGGTGGGCTTGTAACCGACCACGATGAGCGCCTCAGGGAACCACACGACGACATCCGCATGGAAACAACTGTGCTTCTGGGCTCTCTGCGTCGCCGAACCCGTAGGCCGTAGCCTTCTTCCTTGTTGGAGGGGCAGCAGCGCTTCCAGACGTGGGCAGGGGGCCGAGATCGTCGGCTTGGTCGCCGCTAGCACAGCGCGCCGCCGGTCCGCTCCCTCCTCCTGCCGGCTCCCTCCGCCCGCCGCCCCCAACTCCGCCATCTCCGCCGCTCCTCTCTAGGCCCGCGCTGACTGGTTTCTTCTGCTGCTTGCTGGTAAGCAATAATCCTCGCTTTCGTTGATGGATTCCGTTTGTCTGCAAGTAGGTTTAGTTCTCGATTGAACCTAACTTTCCCTCTCGCCGCCCCATTCCTTGAATTGCTGATTCGGGTGCTCGTGCTCCGTATGTTGGTTCTGATGGCTATTTTAACCTGAAGTGTTGACACGCTGCTTCATTTGGAATTGTAAATGGAATCGAGGTGGTTGAACTTTGTTTTCCGGACTTTTTAGGTGTTAATTGCCTAGCAATGACATTCTACACTGCATTGCCTCTCATTTGTTCCGAAGACAAATCCACTTGCTACATACAGAAAATGTAATCTATTGTTATGGTTTAGTTTTTTTTTTTTTTTTTTTTTTTGACATGGAGGTTGTTTCCACAGGGTGATTGACGAGTTAATTCTTCTCTTTGATATTTGTGAGCTTGCCACTATTTCATATGTTTTGCATCTTTTGGCACCAAGAAGAAGTGGAACTGTAGTTCCCCTGATATGATTTTTCAGATCTCCCCATATAAAGGGTTAATCTATGTGCAATGTGGTTAAACTTTGTTTCCTCATGTTGATAATCAAGATCGTATGTGACAGGGGGATACTATAAGTTTTTCTTTGTTAGTCATCATTGGTAGACTTGTGATTTTTATCCCTTGTATGTAGAATTTATTGTTTCTATGTTTCAGGTCACAACTCTTTCTGTGGAGCGCGGGCGAAATCAAGTTGATATTAAATTAGTTCGCTATGTCAGGGATTGCAGCAGCTCTGCGTCGATCTTGCCAATCAACTGCTAGTCAGGGTCTAATGGAGGCATATGTTGGTCCATGTATATCTTCTGGTTCCTCGAAGTGGTTCAGCAGCTGTGCCAAACACTCAAGAAAACCTGACATTTCTGCTGTTTACCAGACTAAGGGAGGGGATCGTTATTCTGCAGTCAATGCTATGTCAAAGATCAGCCGAGTGCCCTTGTCACCCCTGTCATCATGTACAGGCACTAATTGGTTGATTACTTCGAAGTCCAGATACAGATCACTGCCAGGATTCTTAGGTGTTTCAAGCACAGGCCGTGCATACTCCTCAGACACTGGAATCAAGCCAGAAGCTGCTCAGAGTGCCGTCTCAAATGTTCCTTCTACAGAAAGCTCGAAGGTTGGCAGTGCAGGTGATGATGGGAGTTCTTGGATTGAGATGCTAGATAACGCTTGCAAGTCTACTGTAGATGCTACCACTGATGCAGGCAAGAAACTTAAGGAACTGAGTGATACAATTGCGCCTCATGTCCAACAGTTGTTTGATGCAAATCCAAATCTTGAAAAGGTAGTTGTTCCACTTGGCGGGACACTATTTGGTACAATGATGGCATGGTGGGTCATGCCTATCATTCTAAGGAGATTTCACAAGTATGCATCACAAAATCCCATAACAACACTTTTGGGAAACTCAACTAAAAAAGATGTTTCATACGAAACTAGCCTCTGGTGTGCATTAGAGGATCCTGCAAAATATCTGATCACATTCATGGCATTTTCAGAGATGTAAGTATCAGTTTCCTTTCTGTGTGAAATTTACCCTTTTCTGTCCCATGGAATGTTAAAGATAATTTTCTTTAGCGAATAGCATTTTAGATCCAATCAATCATCAAATTCATGTCTTATTTCTGAATTTTACTTACTTTGGTTGCATTATTTCTGTAGTCATGTTGCCATTTGCAATGAAACATGATATACAAATTATTACAATAAGCAATCCTAATTTTCAATAGTTGTTCATTATTTAAGACCTCCATCACAATTTACTGATGCAGGATGCATTCAAACCTAGTCAATTGTACTTGCACTGCAGAAGTACAAAATGCATCTTTCTCTATAGCATATTCAAAAAGGGACTTAGTTTACTTGTTATGTTTTATTCTAAGTTTTCATATGCATGGTGATTTCTCTTTCACTTGTTACGTTGTATTCTGAATTCTCTTATGTATGATGGTTCTTCTTTCTTAGGGCCACACTTATTGCACCAAGCATATCAACTTACGTGACACAAGCATGGAGGGGTGCATTTGTTCTCTCCTTTGTATGGTTCCTTCAGAGGTGGAAAACCAACTTCATTGCTAAAGCTATGACCAACCTGGACGCCTCAAGTGTTGAGCGTGACAAGCTATCAGTATTTGACAAGGTTTCTTCATTGGGATTGATTGGATTAGGTGTAATGGGTATTGCTGAAGCTTGTGGTGTAGCTGTCCAATCAATATTAACTGTTGGTGGTGTGGGAGGTAATTATATTACTACCAATTATAGTAATTGGTAAATGATATGCAGGATATGTTTCATTCAACAAAGAAAAAATCATTGATGTTTGAATACTAACATTGTATGACTGTTGAAGTTACCTTTTGTTGCTTATGTTGTAGGTGTTGCTACTGCTTTTGCTGCTAGAGATGTTCTTGGCAACATGCTCAGTGGATTTTCCTTGCAATTTTCTAGGCCATTCGTAGCTGGAGACTACATCAAGGTGCCTTAACGACACACTTTTACCACACATTCAATAAAGTTTATTGAATCAACTCATACTAGCTCTGGATAGATGTTGATGCTTATGTCCATTAGATGCAGTAACAATAATAGTAATATTGTGAAAGTGGAGAATATAGTACTAATTGTAAAGTGCATGGTATTTTGCATGTAGTATAGGGCTATAGGCATTGATTCTCGGAGGCAAGATAGTCTTAAATGAGGGATACATATTTTGCATGGAGTATCTTGTAAAGAAAGTATTTGGTTTTTCAGAGTTCAGAGTTATGACATGATAGGCATGAGACCACGAGTGAATGCTACGCATGATATCTCCAGCGAAACGAATTGATTGCTGTTAAAGGATCCTAAGAAGAAAGAAAAGAACACAGCCATTGGAATTTGGAATTATTCGAATAATTCTGAATGTTATCTGTTTGAATATGACATTCTTTTGCTAAAATTGTAGTTTCATTAGTAGTATTTCTCAATGTATTTGCGCTTGAAGTTGTTGATAGTACTATATATTGTTCTTAGCTCTCATAATTTCCTAGCTCTGATTCTTTCATCTGTTTCCAGTAGTTACTAATGTTTTAGAAGAAAAGTAATTGTCTTTTTTGCTTGTTATTGTGAATCAACGCTCCACTCTGTAAATATAACACGTGCTAGAAGTAAATGCACAATTTATCTTTTGTATCTTTGTACATTTTTCTCTGTAATCTACAGTTTGGATCACAGTATCTAAAAGGAGTTCTACATTGTAGGCTGGATCAATAGAAGGCAAGGTGACTGAAATTGGACTCACTTCCACCTCATTGATCAACCCTGAAAAGCTCCCTGTCATAGTACCCAACTCTCTGTTCTCCAGTCAGGTATCATAAATCGCTTCTGTTACGGGATATTTGTTAAGTTCACAAACACGTTTATCTATATGCACTCAGCTCCCATCATTATAGAATACTCAGATTAGACACGGGTTTATTAAGTACAAAGCATTGCATACTTATGATGTTATCTTTATTCATCTTCATTTTCCTATCCTGATTTTGCTGCTTTCAGATTAACTTGCTAGGTGCACTGCATTACATGATATCACATAACATAGTGTTTCAACACTTTTAGTTGGGACATTAACACCCTGGATGTTTTTGGTCAATACAACAATGAGTATCGCCATAAGAAGACTCATAAACACACTTTTACTCCAGCAGTTTCTTTTCCATCAACATTGCTATTGAACCATGGTTGATGAATCACATATTACAATCAGTATTGTAGTTTCACTGCTAAGTTTCAGTCTTTTATATTTCTGGTTCCATTTTAAGTTTAGGGTTTCGCAAATGACCTTTTAGAACTATAATTTATAATTCCAGTTTGAATGAATGAAAGCATATACTCATAAGCACACTTTTACTCCAGCAGTTTCTTTTCCATCAACATTGCTATTGAACCATGGTTGATGAATCACATATTACAGTCGGTATTGTAGTTTCACTGCTAAGTTTCAGTCTTTTATATTTCTGGTTCTATTTTAAGGTTTAGGGTTTCACAAATGACCTTTTAGAACTATAATTTATAATTCCAGTTTGAATGGATGAAAGCATATAATTCTGGATTATTTATATCCTTTGGAAGTTGCTTTAAATGCTTTTGTTCATTAGTTAACTAAAAAATGCTAGAAATTCACATCATGCTGCATTTCAAGAATAATGTTGTGATTTCCTTCGATGTGTTTTACTTTTTTCTTAGGTTTAACAGCGGCCCCACCTTGTTCCATGGTTTGACATTCTTGAAATAATTTGCAGATGATAGTGAACAAATCACGAGCTAGTTGGCGAGCTAGCGTGACAAAAATTCCTATAAGAATTGAAGATATTGAGAAGGTTCCTTCTGCATCAGAGGCTATAAAGAAGATGATACAGCTCAATCCAAATGTGTCCTTTGAAAGTGATGCTCCTTATTGCTATCTCTCAAGATTGGAAAGTTCGTATGGAGAGCTCACAATTGGATGCAACCTCAAAAACATGGTATGTTTGATTTATTCCGGAGTTATGCTGCAGTACTTATTTACTCCATGTGGCCCAAGTGTCCGATTACCATTGGTCTGTTAGTCAGTTAACCCCTCCAGTCACAAATGTTCCAGTTCTAGTAAGGTATTAATGACACTAGGAAAAGTATTTTGAGTCAAACGACTTGTATTAAAATATGCCATCATAATGATGGTTTTAATTTAATTTTATTTTTTTGAAGTTTTGAAGTTAAATAGTCTAACTAAATCCATTCTAGTCGACTCATATTTTACATAGGACGGAATATAGGACATATCGCAGTTGGCTATCATTTCAATTGACCACCATGGGCTTAAAATACTGCTTGGATAGTCAGTCCAGGTTCGGCGTAATACTTTTCCTCTTTAATTTTTAACATAAGTATTTTGTAAACTGTATGCAGAAAAAACATGAATGGCTATCTGCAGAACAGGATATTCTTTTGGCAGCTGCTAGGATTATCAAGTCGCATGGCATTGAACTGGGAAGCACCATGCAGTGCTGTTAACTTCTGCTTCAGAGACTTTTAAGTAGGGTATGTATTTCAGTATTTGGCCCTTGTAACCAATAGTTGCTATGTTAATTTCATCAAACCTGATTCCTAAGCATTACATCAATTTAAGTTTCCATTCTTTCTTCTTCCTTTTCTATTTCTAGTTACTGTCTATTTCCCAAATATGACAAACTTCTGCTAGTGCTGTTAGACAGTTTACTAGTGTATGCAGTGTTTCTCAATTTCAATTTTTACATGGGATTGCAAGGTTGATTCTGTTAGCATTATCGGCATCTCTCTGTCATGATCATTGAAATCTGCATCCTAAAGAGTGAATTGCATTTCAGTAATGTGTAGCTCTGAAGAAAGGTCTCTCGATTAGAAAGTACTAACTACATGTTTTCAGATATCTTAGCTCTTTAAATCTTCTGATCAGAATTCCGTCACTGGCAGGTGAATTCCATGCAGATCGGACATAGATACGTGGCGGTCCATAGGATTTTTGCTTAATGACTAGGCGAAGATTCGTGTTTTGTTTCCTCGGGTCATCCTTTCCACATGCAAACATTTCGTTACCGCCATTTTTTCCTTTGGAACCAAGTTGAAGTTTCACGATGTCGTCTCCGGTCTTGGCATGATACTAACAGTTGATGTGGTGTGGAGAACTTCATTAACCACTGGTGTACATTTTGTTCCGCGTGAAGTTGGTGAGCGGATTGTTGGACCACTTTTCTGGGGGTTTCAGTTTTAACTACTGATGGTACTGTGGCATGATGGTACATAGTGTTAAGCTGGTACTGTGCTGAAATTGAAGGCATTTTAGCACAATATCGGTGCTCCATGGTCATTAAAAAAATATCGGTACTCCATCATTTAACTAGTGAAACTTCGATACCTTTGATTATCCTCGTAACTCGAAACGCTGTCACATATCCATGCGTGCCAGTGTCAGTGTGTCGGAAACAATTTAGGGCACGCGTCGGTGGACGCGTGAAGGCCTTTTTACAGCAATCTTGCTGCTAGGATGCAGTTGGGGTTTCACCCGGAGTCGGCTCGTCGCAGATGTCCCGGATTGAACAAGTAAAATCTTGCATAGGAGTCGAAAATAGCGCCAAAAATTAAACTCTATGGGAGGTAGTAACAATTAAAGGTATACTCTGTTCTGAAAATGACGACGTTTCAGACAATAAAATTAGTTTGATCCTAGTTTATTTGTGGTGTTCTAAAGGTTAATATTTCTAAAATGGAGCAGACATTATGACTCGTTTTTCCGTGTTTCTGTATTCTAGATTCTATGAGGCGAACAAGTGCGGTTGATGAGGTAATGTCGCCAGTATTAAGCAGCAGCATGGACACGTATCCTGCTGTTAGCATAAAATACTTGATTAGGTAGTAATAACATACTGCTTTCCCGTACGAGGATCACGCTACGACGTTTGCATCGAAACATCCTTTTCTTCGGCCATGTGCATGCTGGTTCTGGTTTAACAAGTGGTCCGCACATTGCGCGGCATGCGGCGAACAGATCGTCGCAGCGCGTTGTAACGTTGCCACCTGTTAGCGTAACCATGAGCGAGCATTTAATAATATATCCTAGCGCTGCTACATGCATGGTTCGGAGCAATCATCAATGAACATAAGTACGCTCATTATGATACGAGGCGCGGAGCGGGTGAATGCGGTCGTTCATTTCGACAGAAAGGCGATGGAACGTGTCGCGGCGTGTTGTTGGCTTTCGCCGCGACGACAGGGCAGCCGTAAGTGCGGACAACGTAACAAATTTTTGCAAGACGGAAGCCGAAGGCCTTGTTCGTTTTTATGGGAATGGATCCCACGTGGATCTGTTTTCAGACACGGATTGAGTGATTTCAGCTCTTTATTTCATCCGCGTCTCTTGTGTTTTATGGGTTAAGTCATGGATCGGTCATAGACCTTAAGCGCATGAAATAGACATGAAATGGGCTGGAATCGGTTTGGTTTCCATACCAATCCATGCGTAATCGAACGACTATTTTGAGTTGAGTTGAAACAGTTACACATTTTTCTGCTCCATATGGTTTGGACTGTGATCCATATTGTAGTTCCGTGGCAAAACGAAATGGGCGCGCCGATCTGGTGAGTGATGGCAGGACAAGACCAGGACAGAGCCCTCTGTAGCCATCCCGACGAGTGATGGCAGCCCTGCTCACACGGGTGTCCGACCCACGCTCCAACTCCCGTGTCAGTACACAACAGTGACCAGTGAGCCGGACGGCATCCGTGCCCGGTGCCCGGCTCCGTCAAGTCTTGGCATAGATGCAGACGACATAGCCGTTGGGTTGGGGCAACGCGTGGACTCGACTCCCTCGCCGGCAGTGATGAACACGCCTGGCGAAAAGTTAGTTTTGTTGTCGTGGATTATTTGATTATTTCACCAGTGAGGTCTGAGGAGCCGGACAGGACTGGAGTGAGAGGTCCAAAGGAGAACAGAACCCGTCGATACCCTCAGAGAAGAATAGCTGTTCGTACTAGTACTACAAGAAACGAAGAAGAACTAATTTGAATCTTCCTATCCTCACATGTCTACTGAAGTTTATACACCTGCTACTTGGCTGAACTCGCCTTCCCTGCATACGCCTACGTCGATGGTCATCGTCTTGTCTCCCTTCTCCCCCTCCTTGGGCGACGATAGCACTCGGCAGCAATTTCTCCTGGGAGACTGCACATCCATGTGAGGTGCATTAGTAACTTGCCATAAACCAGAGGCCTAAACCAGAGCACAATGCGCCAGATCACATTGACAAATGTAGCAATCTAGTAAATAAAGAACTCACATCACATCAAGCATATCTAAAACAAATATAGTAGTACTGTATGCAGTTAAAAATTCTGGCACTGCAATTCTCAGCTCGGTTCAAAGTTGCCACCGACGAGAAAATATACGACAGCGGATGATTCTGTGCATGAAAAAGGGCCGCACAATTCTCTTGATCAAGTAATAATCTACTCTAGAAATGGAAACGGCAATGCATCATGAGTGAAGGAGACAAGAAAGGGGAGGAACGAATTGCCAAGAAGAGGATTACTTACTCTGTCCCATAGCCCGGGGTCGGGCTTCTTGAGTACGACGACGTGATCGAGCCGCGCGTCCGGGTCGGCAATGTCCCAGCGGCAGGCTGGCCGCGTCTCGTTGGGGTGGCGCCACCGCTCGTACCGCGTGAGCGTGGTCTCCCGGCCGCCGCGCCCCGCCGCGCGCCGCGCCGACGAGAGGTAATACACGGCGGGCTTCTGGCACGGGCTCCGCGCCAGCGGCCTGGTGTTGAACGCGTACGCCGTGTAGTCGGCGCGGCGGTACCAGTTGAGGAATGTGCGCGCCGGCATCTCCATCTCCCGCGGCGACATGACGCCCCTCGCCACCAGCACCGCGAACCCCCACGCCACCGACACCGTCCACCGGTTGCCTGCGTCGTAGCAGATGGACTGCTGCATGACGCCCGCCGGGTCCAGCTTAACGGGCCCGTCGAACAGCCGGCGCACGGCGGCCGGGCGCGAACGCGCGTCCGGGAACAGCGGCTTGACGACGTCGAGGTGGTGCAGCGTGACGAGCGGCGCGACGGGGTGCGACGCGAGCAGGCCGAGCAGGTCGCCGTACACGTCGTACTGGTGGAACCCCGGGTGCTTGGTGAGCGGCACGCCCAGCTCCGCCATGCACGCCTGGATCCGGTCGTCGCTGCCGTAGAGCGCCGGGTAGCGGCGGAGGCATCCGTCCTGCATCTTGGCGAGGGCCGAGGCGAGCGGGGCGCTGATGGCGAAGCCGCCGCCGCCGTACGCCATGCCGTAGGAGAAGTAGATGTTCTGGAGGTGGCTCTCGGAGAGGGAGCCGATGTAGTAGGGCTGGCGGTGGTCGAACTTGTTGAGGACGGCGAGGAGGTTGCCGGGGAAGAAGACGGTGTCGTCGTCGCCCATGACGAACCAGCGCACGCCGGGGAGGCCGAGGCGGAAGGTCTCGGAGACGATGCGGGAGATGCGGATGGCGGAGCGGTGGCCGCGGCGGTGCGTGTAGGGGAAGGCGGAGGTGTTCGAGGAGATGCGGATGGCGGGGAGGCCCGTGCGCGCCGTGGAGAGGTTGGACTCGCGCACGGCGCGGTCCAGCCACACGTACCCGCGCATGGCGCCGCGCGGGCGCCACCACACCTTGATGTACTCCTTGCGCTTGTCCCACAGCCGCGACGACGCCGCGATGCCGAACACCACGTGCTGCAGCGTCGTCGCCGTCGACACCGCGGGCGGCGCCGCGGATTGGCCGGTGAGGTTGGCGGACTGTGACAGCCGGGAGACTGCAATGGAGTCAGGCGGGCAGGAGGAGGCCGACGACGAGGCGGAGGTGAGGAGGAGGTGGAGCGTGTAGAAGAAGTAGAGCGCGGTGAGGGGGAGGAGGAGCAGGAGGAGGAAGCGGAGGAAGGAGGCGGTCACCGTCTCCCCTTCCCGCCGCCTCCCTTCATCCCGGGCGCCGTGGATCCTCACCCTCGCCGCCGCGCCTCTCTCTCTCTCTCTCTCTCTCTCTCTGCTTGCTCGCCGGGCTGGTGCGACGGCCGATTTCGGCGGCGGAATCGGGCAGGATCGACGGGGATTTCGCGGCGGCGAGAGGCTCACAGGGGATGGGGGCAGGAGAGCGGTGCCGGGTCGCGACGCATTGTCTTCTCCCGCCGCGTGTTGCTCCTCCTCCTGCCGCCCGTTCTCTCTCTTCTCGCCTCGTCCTTGGAGGCCGGGGAGTGTGGGATTCTTCTGGGTGGCAGGCAATGGCAATCCAATCGAGACAGGAGATGGCGGTGCGGTGGGTGGGTCGGCGCTTCGGCCTGCCTGCCTGCCTGCCTGCTGCCTTTTTACGACTCCATCCATCCGTCCGTGTATTTATTAGTCTGAGCGAGCAGATTTTCCTTCTAATAACGTCCAACTGTTATTAGAAAGTGTTTATCTGGATGCGTTATTAGCGTGAGCGTGATGCAGAAACGAACGACTCCATGTTGGGCCAAATCGTCTGAATGCAAATATATAGCTGTCAAGTTTAGTTATACACGGGCCTGATTCAGAATGCTTTCTCTGTTTGCCTGGAACTTTTCACCTGCCATTTTTATTCACCTTTAAATATTTGCCTTTGCGTACTTCCATTGCCAATATTGACAAAATTTGACTGGAACAAACACATCTTGTATTTTTCGAAAGACAAAGCCGGTTCACAGACGATGTTTTTTTTCTTTTGAAACTTTCACAGACAATGTTGGGGGTACCATAACCGCGCTCTTGTTTCCACCATTTGTAAAATTATGCAAGAGAGCACTGTATGAATTAACAAACATACATCTACACGTTTCACTTCTTACACAAATTTGGATTTGCAAATTTTTATACACGAGATATACTCAAGAAACAAAGTTATATTCAAATAGTTTACTATGTAGTTTTCTTCTATTTTGAGCTAGTAACACGAGGATAATTGTTTCTTTTCTAGTGCAACGAAGAAGCCGCTGTTTCTTTTTTAGTGCAACGAGCCCTTGTTTTTGATGTGGCGTGGGGATACTTTTGCACATGACATCATAGTTCGAGGTTTGCAGCGAATGCAATTGGGCATTTGATTTGAAGCAAATTGAACCCTAAAGGTGTTCTCAAAAATAAAAGAATGCACCTTTTCTTTTCTAACCATTGCGTCTCAGGTCATGGTATTGCTCTAGTTCCATTCTTCAGTAAGTAGAAATAACGCGTGCTAATAATAAACAGACGTGGCAAACAGAATTAGCAGTTGGATCCGACTTCTGGCCCGTGTTTCCAGTTACTAATATTTGGTCCAAATACACAGGCCCTCCTGGGTTTGACCGTGCTGTTTCACCCAAACTAGCGTTTACATATAGTTTCGGCTGCCACTTGTGTTTTTTCAAACAAAAATGTGCTCTGGTCTAGTACTAGTCCTGCAAATGCTCGTGGTTATGGCACCATAAAGAAAAGGAAAAGAAAAAGACTGAAAGGGAAGGGCACTCGATTCTCTTCCCTACTCCTACTACCGAGCACTTCCATTCCATGTCCGTTCTTTAGAAAAATGTTCTGGATTGGTTGGTCCCATTGCCACGTTGAAATTAATATTGGGATCCGTGCCAGTGCTCCAAGCCATCAACAGCACAAAGGTTTTGGGTACGCCGATCAAAATGACATGCGCAGCATGAGCTACGCCATGACCGGACGCAACAGAGGCGTCGAACCTGACGGGCGCGATCTCGGCGAGAACTAGCCACCTGATCTGGCGAGCCATGATGACCGGTTTACGAGACCGGTGGCTGTAGCCATACTCCGTTTTAGTTAGCTGCATTTGCAGCTACGATCAACCAACGCTATGCAAAACCAACTTAAAATAGCAGTATTAAGGGTGCTGATAATGATTGCCTGCTCGCTCGCTGCTTGAAAGTGACGGTGCACAGATGGCACTCAGTGGAAAGGAGCCAACCAGATAGCATTTTCTAGGAAAGGATTGCAATGAGATTTGTTGGGCGTGGGTGCTTGTTTAGTTTCTCGTGCAAGAAAGGCCAGTAATCATTTCGGAAAGGAGAAAGGCCGGTATACTACTAATATCGGTGCCAATCCACCGCTCGCCTTCGGCCGCCTACCATTCCTCGGGCAGTAGTGTACTAGTTTTCTCTCGTCTTTTGGGGGTCAAAACGCCGGGAATGCTTGGTGCGTAGCCCATATATTCCAAGCTAGTTGACAGTTGTTGTACTAAAATTATTGGCGCGAGCGTGCTCCGTCTTTTTCCTACTAGGGGCTGGGCCACTCCTTAGGAAATGTGCTTATTTATTGGTCTCATCGAAGGTCCCGCGCTCCGTGAACTTTTCGTTATGTCAGGTCAAACTGATGATGATTCAGGAAAAAGAGAGAGGTCCAACTGTGATGCTGATCGACAACATGGGTGACACTACAACAGAAACATTTACGACGACCTGCTGCCAATGGTCAAAATACATAGTTTTGTGTTCATGGCAAGTAAAGTAAAGAAAAAGAAGGGTGAATTGTCATAATTTTACAAGGACGGCAGGAATGAGAATTCAGCACAAGACAGAGTCCACACCAGTTCCTACGCGGACGACCGACGGAGCGGCACTGCCGGTACGCTAATGGGAGCCTGCTGGCATGTGTGGCACATAGCGCGCTTGACTCACGGTCTAAATTCCAAACGCCATGCCATCTGTTGCAGATGGCACGCTCGCGTGGACGGAACCGACCGCCAAGAACGCAGTGTCAATCGCCGTCGCGTCGTGGCCACTGCACTCGCGAAGTTGCGATGCTGTGCAGTGTGCACCACGGCACCGGCACCGCGCGCATGCCAAACCTTCTTCTGCCGACGAAACTGCCGAACAAGACAATTCGCCTTACGACGCATCGTTTGTTCGAGCCTGCTCGTGATCGTGGACGAGCCATGATAAGGATGAATTTGCCGAACAAGACAGTTAGTTTTTTTTCGACTGATTAGAATTGGTATTTTGTTTTTTGATTTACCGATTAGGATTGGTATTGGACAGCTGGTTGGAGGCCAACTGCTGCTGGCTGTTTCTTTATTATGGCCTATGGACCATCATTAGCCACGAACTCATCACAGTGAGTGAAAGTGGGCCAACAACGTAAGAACAGCATGTAGGCCGCCACTTTTTAGTTCTGTCAAATGAAACATTCGGCCCAATTAATGATGCCCTGAATAGACTATGGGCCTGGTTCTGTCAGAGAAAATCACGGCCTTAACATGTCTGCACAATCACTGATTCACTGTTGTTCAGAAAAACAAATGTACATAAGCTGCTATAGAAATCATCACTAGGTACGTCATCGCGATCTTCGCGCACAAAACAGGGGTAAATAATTCATTAATTCTCTTCCAGAATGTAAATTTGAGGTTTTTTTTTCCAGAAATGCGGGCAGGCCGTGCAAAAAGTGAGAAATCGTTTGATCACAAATGCTTGAGATGTGAGCGGGACACATCCAATGGAGATGTTCGTTCCTCTGCTGTGTTGCAATTGCAGCTACGCCCATGCTTGAGCTGTACTAGTTGTCGGGCGGTTGCCATCCGAGTCCGGACATGTCCATGAAACCGGTGACGCTGAACGCTACCCAGGTCCATTCGTGATGGTGCTCGTCCCGGAAAACAATGTGTGCAGCCCACTGGTCCCCGTGCCGTGTGGTGGATGGCCCAGCAAGATCTTTCGTGAGGCCACTATCGTTGAAATATTTTCGAGATCCGCCCAAGTAGACAGCGGACCTGCTGCGACCTGTGATTTGGTGGGAGATAGTACTATCCGAAATCCGTTGCTACAGATTCGCTAGCTCGATCTAATCATGCCGTCGCAACTGCCGAAGGATGTTCAACTGAGCACTGAGGACGTGTTTCATCCGAGCAATGGCTTCTCGTTTCAGGTTTGGCCGTTTGGGATGAGTTCAAGCGCAGTGACGGGACGCCGCGAGCGAATCGGTAGGCACACGTGTCGCCACAGGCGGCGACGCGTGAGGATACCCAGACGAAACCATACGAGGAGGCATGGCCACTTTGCGAGGGAGAGACCACCTGATCCCGACGCCGCGATGCGATTCGGATAGCCGGGCCGCGAGTGTGGCAGCACGTTCTCGGCACCGCAGATCTCGTGTATGATATCCGACGGGAAAAAAGCTTGATACGGACGGTGGTGTTGACGCCCCACAGCAGCATTGGTTGGACGTATGGATCAACTCATTCTTATCCTCTGTAGCCCCGGCCCGTTCCATCCTGCTTTCACGAAAATGATGGATGGATGGGTCGTCTGTGGAAGCCGGCCGTTGCCGGAGTATTGCTCACTGAACTTCTAATTGCTTTCAGGAATACGACCCTTTTCTCGTGTCATGAGCTAGAAAGTGCTCATCATTTCAGGGCTGGCTTTTCGCCCTTGATCACCTTGCTCTCAGTTATGATTTTGGTAGTAGGAAATAGTTAAATCGCAGCACTATATTGCTGCTCAACAACATAGGGTGTGTTCGTTTCCTGGAGTCTAAATTTTAGAGTTGTCACATCAAAAAGAATCTTATTATTTAAGATTATTAAATAAAGTTTAATTATAAAACAAATTACAGGCCCCTAGACTAATTTACTGAGACGAATCTAATGAGGTTAATTAAGTCGTGATTAGAAGACGGTTACTGTAGCATCACTTTAGCAAAATATAGATTAATTAAGCTCATTAGATTCATGTCGAAAATTAGCACCAATCTGTTAATAGGGTTTTGTCATTAAATTGATCGAAATATTCATAAATAATAAGATTCTCTTTGATGTGACGATGCTTAAATTTTAGAGGAGCAAACGAACACACCCATAGTACTACTGTGAACGCATTGCATCCAGATGTTGCCGTGCGTAATGATGATACAGTGGCCTTTGCTTACCGCCGATCGGGGTCCTCTGCAGTAGGAGGGAAACGAAGGTCAAAATGCAGAGAACTGCTGTGACTGCTACAGTAATTCGTGAGAAGAGAGGCAGGCATCTGCATTAATATACTGTACCTAAATACTGTTCATGGCGGTTGTGTTTATATTTTCTTATATCTACATACTGTAGCAGATGATCTGCTCCATTCATTCCGGATTGAATGGCTGGAAATCGAGTTAATTCTTGCTACAGTATTCTCTCTGAATTTTGACCTCTAATTCAGAGTATCCCAACCCGCTTACCGCTTGAGAACACGGTCGTACGGCGCCTTAGACTAGCTGCACTGGTACCGCTATCCGGGTCTCCAGATCAAGTATAGAGATTTTTTTCAGCCAAAGAGGGAGAGAGAGGGGAAAGGTGAGAGAGAAAGGTGGGCCCTACTGTTTTAACGAACTAAAAAATGTTATAAGTCACAAACCAAAAAATCAAATCAAATTCCGATTACACCATTAAATTTGTTTTAAGAAATCCTTCAAAACAAGATCTCACATGGATATATTTTGATAAAATTACAAGTGGACCCTACTGATGGTATTTGGAGATAGTTGAATAAAATATAGATTAGTTAAGTATAGAGGTTGAGATATAGTAGGTTGATCAAGTGCGGAAGAAATTGATATAGAGATAGAAATCTCGATGACTAGACAAAGAATATTCTGTTTTAAGGTGAAAATAGATATCAACCCGTGCTGATAGTCTTAATTCCGGCAGCCACAGGGCGAGACGGGCAGCGGCCAGCCGCTGCATGGCACGTCGAAAGCTGGCTTTGGCCCGACGTGTAGTAGCAGTACGATAATTTGAGCTGGTGGGCCCGGAGCTAGATGCGTCATCATTGTTCCTCATCAATTATGACCTCCGAGTTCGTTTTTGGTTCCATTCAGTGCACGGATCGAGCGCCGCGGCCCCACACCGTCACTTTCTTGTCTTCGGAACAAGGTTATAGTTTACCATTTGTTCCCTGCAACTGCTAGTGATAGAGTAGTACTACTAGGTTAGATCCACTCGCAACGCAGTACAGGAACGGCACAAACGCTACGCATTCCGGGATCAAGCCTCTGCCAATAATGCGAGCAGCCGTTGCTTGACGTTACAAACTCTTTTGCTAATAGGCCGATTACCTTTCGGTGCGGCTGGACCAGGGTCCGTGCGTGCGTTACAGGTAGCTCGAGCTGCCTATCTACACCTGTCCACCCCGGAGATGAGCGAGCGAGCGCTCTGCTTTCCGAATGATGATTTCCCTCCCCTTTCTGTGCGGATTGTTTGGAGGAGACGTTTCGTTCGTGGCTGTACGGACGGAGCGAAGAAAGCACGCAGGCCGGCGGCCAAACAAACGAGAGAGAAAAACTTCCAATCCCTTGTGTACCATCAAAAAACTTCCAATCCCTTGTGTATCATTGTTTTAATTTTCCATGTCCCTCAGTACCATCGCCGTTAACTTCTGCACTAACGGTGTTAACATTGTGCTAAAAGACCTTTTTACCCCTCATGCAATTGTATGGTATATTTTTTTCTCTTTACCCTGTATACCACTCGACGAATTTTCCTGAACATTACATAACGAGGCATCTGGCTAACTGAACATATTTTATAAAAAAAATACACAGGCTCAAACAAGTGGAACAAGATCACATAGGGCAGTATGTTTTATGCAAAAAAAAAAAAAAGAAATCAGGCTTGTTTGCTAGTCCATGCTACAAACAACCACACACAAACAAAAAAAATAGGCACAAATGCAATAGAGAAAAGACGATTGGATACTAACCCTATGTAATCTTGTTCCACTTGTTTGAGCCTATGTATTTTTTTATAAAATATGTTCAGTTAGCCAGATGCCTCGTTATGCAATACTCGAAAAATTCGTCAGTGGTATACATGGTAAAGAGAAAAATATACCATGCAAGTGTATGAAGGGTAAAAAGGTCTTTTTACCACACTGTTAACACCGTTAGTGTAGAAGTTAACTGGCGATGGTACTTGAGAGACATGGAAAATTAAAGCAATGGTGCATACGCGATTGGAAGTTTTTTATGGTATATAAGGGATTGGAAGTTTTTATAGAAGGAAATTTCTCAACAAACAAACTGTGGCTTGTACGCCTGAAACTTTTCCCGCAATCGCAAAATCGTGAACCGTCGCGCCGGTGATTGAAGAGAATGACCTGACAGGATGCATTGCTCGGGGCGGTAACCGTCCCATGATTGGTAGTATCTGAAAATGAGCGGATGAAACGGGCGGAAAGGCTGCGGCTAGTAATAGGTGCTTTCCAGTTGCAGCGAAAAATTCCGGTACAGGTAAGCAAACATTTGCGTGCTGGGTCAAGTTAGCGTTCTCGACCCAGGTATCATCCAAGCAAAAGTGGCAAAGGAAAAAGGCACCGTCCGCGCGGGTAGAAGAGAAAAAGGGCAAAGGGATGTGGATCAGGATCACCTGGGGCGAGCATAGCATCGTGGGAAGAAAACGGCTAAAATTCTGGTGTATCGACACGCCTAGCAAGTAGCTGAAAACAAGTTTAGTAGCAACCAGTCCGCGGAAAGATTCACAAAGTTGGGAGGACGGAATCTACCTATGCACAAGAGGAATCTAATCTCTACTACTCCGGGGGACCGCTAGCTTTACTCCATTCGCTCGCCTATGTACAGTTGCTCTCTCCTCCCCGGAAGGAAGAAGCGACCGCGCATTCCGGTTGGCCGGTGCCTGATTGGGAATCACTGGTAGCCGCCCATCCCGGTGAGCAGCAGCTCGTGCGGGCGCAGCAGCGTGGGCGACGGCAGCGGCGCGCCGAAGTAGGAGAAGTCGAAGTCGGAGGCGTCGGGCACGCCGGCCGCGGCCGTGGCCCAGGAGAGCGCGCCGGCCATCTCGTCGGGGATGAGCGGCGCGCGGCAGAGCGGGCAGGTGCGCTGGTCGTGGTCCATCCAGCGGTCGAGGCAGCCGCGGTGGAAGACGTGGCGGCAGTTGGTGAGGCGGCGCACCTCGTCGCCGCCGCCGATGCCGCACAGGCACACCGCGCAGTCGCTGTCGCAGGCCTCCTCCTCCGCGGGGCGGAGCTCGTCGAAGCGCACCACGGGGAGCACCTCCTCGACGACCATCGCGGGGACCGCGCGGAACTCCGGGCGGCGGTGCTGCTGCAGCTGCGTGGGGGCCGGCGCGTGGAGGAGGTGGTGGTCGTGGAGGTGCTCGTCGCCGAGATCCAGCAGGTCGCCGAGGCCGACGGCGTGGAAGGCCCAGAGGAGGAAGCGGCGGATGTAGCCGAGCAGGAGGAGGAGGTGGAGCAGCTGCTTGGGGAGCACCAGCTCCGAGTACCCCACGGGGAAGCCCATGCCGATATGGGTCAGTATGAAACGGGGGTGGGGGAGGCGAGATGGAGGAGGAGATATGGCGATGCGTGGACGGGAGCGGCGGGGAACGGGGCGGAGGGGCCTTGGCGGCTATATAAAGCAGACCCGAGCTGGAGGAGGAGAGAGGCCGTGGGAGTGGGACCCACCCGACCCGGGGGATCGATCGCGTCGCGCCTGCGTACCCGATGGGATGACATGGTGCCCGGCGCGCAACGACCTCGGTGCTCGCGTTGGCCCCACGCCGTCGCGCCGTGTGCCCCCGCCTGCTTCTGCTTGCCGGGTCGGTCGGTGCATTGCACACGGCTAGAAGGGCGGATACCAACAAAGGGGAGGGGGCGCTTGCCGTGCGTGTACGGGTGCGCGCACCCCAGCGCCTCTCCGCCACACACGTACACACCCGTGGCCGCTCACGTGACAGACGCTGGTGGCCTCTCGTGTTGCCTCCGCAGCTGCTTGTGCATCACGCCGCGACGGTGCGGCCACGATCTCCTCTGCTGTCAGCAATCGCCGTGTCACGTTACTCTGCCTTGTACTACCCAAAATTAGGCTCTGCTCCGTGGTCCGAAGTATGGGCATTTTCTTCTCGGCCGATGACAAGAGGGGGAGCTCGTGATCGAAGGACGGACGGACGGACGGTTCGGCCCGGGCGAGACGAGAAGACAGCGATGGATGCAGGAAGGTGCTTGGATTCTTTTGCTTTTCGCCAATCGAAACGAAAGCGACCGGGTCCGGGGAGGTGGCAACTTGCTGGGCGACTCGGCTTGTCCCGTCGCGGGGCAAGTACCAAGTAGGAGCACGCACTGCCGTGCCGCCGTCTGCCCACCTACCTGCTCGTGGGCTCGCCTCAGGATTACCATTTCTTTTAGCTTCCGTGCCTGATATTTTACGTTGCCGGTTTTCTTTCCGGTCACCTCGCCTTGCATCACCCACCATCTTCTTCTATTCTTCTGCGTACGTGCGGGTGCTTAATTTAGCCTTTCCAAGTCAAAAAGGCCGGCACCAACGCTTCCTGCTTTTATATTGTGATCGGTGTGGAATTTTCTTCTTGCTAGTGATTTCACCCTCTGCCCCTTGTTAACAATCATGATTAAAAAAAAAAAGAGTCGACGAACCATGCAGGAGGCCAGTGTCATGCATGGCCCTCACTGCTGAACTGGTCATGAGTTTGTTTAAGCCCATACGCTGCCTTCGATACAAAGCTGCAGCTACGCATTACTCTACCATGATGACAGGAATACGCTTGAATGAGACTGTCAGCTCGCAGAAAGAAAGTGCTCGTGCGGGCCAACAACTTGCCGCACGGACGCGACGCGCTAGTCCTCTTTCTTTTCGGTGCCCATGCAAAACTGAAGCTGGGTTAATCTTTCTTTAATCGCTCCGCCTGTCGTCGGTGCAATTTTATTTTGCATCTTTCAGGGAAAGCGTTCGTCGGTTGCGTATAGTTTAATCGTTGCCCCCGTACAATATCTAAAGCAGCGAGTCTATCCCGTTCGGCCCCGTTATCCAGATGGTCAGATTACAGATCGCTTCGAGCACTATACTAGATCGTTTCGAAAGGCAGGCCGTCTATCTTTATCCGTCGCCGTCCGCGGCTTCCTGCCCTTGAAACAGCGAAAGGAAATCATCCGTGCCTGCGATGTGCAAACGGCCGGATCTCCGGAGGATTTGCACCGGCAGCTCGTCTACGGAAGAGCACTGTTCTTGACACTCGACGAGCGAGTGATGCGGACAGCTAATGCCGCTCGGGCTCGGCCCAGGTAGTACTGAATCCGAGTTTTTGTTTTTCAAGGGAATTGCTGGATCGCAATAACTTGCGGGCGATTTGCAATCCACACGCCTAGCTGCTTCGCATTATTGGTTGCGCAGACCAGGTCGTGGTCAAAAACTCCAGCAGCGTAAGCGCGCCCTTTTTGGTATGGAAAAAGAGGGAGGAGGTCCAGCAGTGCATCTTTAAAAAGAGGGGAAATGTTTGGCGTGGAAAGCGGGAGGAGAAAGTAGGCAGGCAGGTTTTCTGGTGCGACGCACGAATCGTGAAAAGGCATTCATCGGTCAGTCTCAGAGTCAACAGGTCTTACTTGGACTTTCAAAGTCCGCGACAAGTGTGGAGCTGGTGGGTGCAAGATGCCACAGGCCATTTGAGCATTTGGCGTCACCGTTCATAAGTTGGAGAGGGCTGCGGGGGCAGTTGATCGAATATATTACACTCTCGTAGATATAAATTTTAGTAGCAACTGTAACCGCTGGGCAGCAAAACAATCGCCGCCTGCTGCGTCTGACTATTATCTTGATCCTGTATATTGGCTCTGCAGCTCACGACGATATCAGTTCCCTTGCTGCAGAGCAGAGGAAGCAATCCAAGGAACAAGTGCACACCGGCTTCTTCTTTTATGTTATCTCCCCATCCACTTACCCCAAGCTGCTTACCACCCTTTCCATGTAGATGTTTCAGGGAAAGAGGATTCTCCCTTATCTTGGGATTCAGCTAAGCTCCATCATTAGGCCAGCCAGTCGAGTGTAATTTAAAAGACTACATTTCATAGAACTACATACTACTTTTTATAAAATTATAAAAAAACTACACATTGTAGGAGGTATATCGTAAAACTATAGATTTTACACATTCTTGTATCAAAAAAATACATATTTATTCAGTTATCATAAAACTATAAATTTTGTTTGCAATATATCATGAAATAACAAGTTTAAGAAGTCAATTTATCACAAAACTACAAATTTAGGGTTTATAAATTGGTAGTTTTGTGATACTCATGGTATTAAATCTGTAGTTTTGTGATATATTACTCACAAAATTTACAGTTTTGTGATACGTCTTACTAAAATCTATAGTTTTATGATACAAGAATGAGTAAAATTTGTTGTTTTTGTGATACACCTCCTACAATGTGTAGTTTTATGGTTGTTATCAAAGAATGTGCAGTTTTGTGAAATTTACTCGATTTTAAATGGTACTGCCACCATCGAGCTAGCTAGCACTGGATCATGCCGTCCGTTGGCCTGGCTACGCATCGACGTGAAAGTCATAGGACAAGGCCACCACGTCCAATGCGCTTCCTGTTTTGTGGCCTTATCTCTATCAACAGCTTGCATTGCGAAACCTGGTATGCAAGCTGAACATTTCAGCCAGGCTTACCAAGGAAAACTGCTCTTCGCCGGCTGCTCGTTGGAACTGATGAAGCGCTAGACCAAGAATCGCCTGCAACAGGACAAGCCTAACTGTATCGCGTTGTCTTGTTTCGCAGCTAAACACGCTGAGATTCCATCGAGGTCCCAGAAAATCGCGGGAAAGCATCGACAGCTAAACGAACACGCCAAAATCCGGTACCAGAAAAGCTTCGGTTCGCGCATCTATCGAGCACATGGACACGCGCATGGTACATTGAATCTGCTGGGCTCGCGTGACAACGAGTGCTTTCAAGATTCCGAATGATTACGGCGACCTGCACTGGGAGCACAGCAGCGGTTAAACGTTGCGCTCAGGTCCACTTCATCGATGGACAAGCGATCAGTGCGGTCTCTCACGCTGCTGCCCCGTTTGTCGTTCAGACATCTTGTCGATAGGCCTGTAAACCTTAACTCTTTTCCATATTTCGTCCGCGGTGACACGCAATCAGCACCACGGAAATGGACTCTTCTCTTCTCGGTTATGACTTGGGTGTGTTCGTTTTCAGGTATATAATTTTTAGAGGGATAAATCAAAGAGAATTTTATTATTTTCGGAAAGTACTTAAATAAAGTCTCAATCTCGAAACTAATCGTAGACACTCCCTATCTAATTCACGAGCACTAATCCAACGAGCGATAATTATGATGTTATTAAAAGATGTTTACGGTAGCATCACTGTTGCAAAATATAGATTAATTAGGATCATTAGATTCGTCTCGCAAATTAGAGGGGTCATGACATAGGTTTTGTCATTAAATTAATAAAAGATCTTACTAAATAGTAAGATTCTCTTGATGTGATAGGTATAATTTTTAGAGGACAGAAAACGAACCAGACCGGTCCCTAAGTTTGCGAGCTTTCGATGTCAGGCGTCCTGCCTTCTAGATCATTCTGGCTGATCACTCCGCATCAGTATCGACAACGCACGGTGCTATCTCCGTCATAGTTCGACCACCAGCGCTAGTAGTGTGATAAAGACGACGTGTCTCGCGGATGACCTGTTGCGTCCGTAGCACTGCGTTCCTACAGCAATGGCGTCCTCTCCTCGCGGGGAGAACAGCAAGCAAATCGGATAGGCGTGCGGGCTCGTACCGTGAGATATCATGGCCAAAAGTAGTGTGTCGGTTCACTGTTCTCCGTTGGCTCCACAAGGCATGGAAGGTAAATATACTAGTAGTATAGTACTAGCATCCAATCAGAGATTCCCTCCGCTTCATTCCCTTCACATGGATGCGCTTCGTATTTTGTTGGTGTTCAGGCTTTGAGAGTCCTAATTAAATCTGTAAGGAGCTGTTGGCTCCGTCCAACAAGGTAAGGATTTGTTAAATTTCTGATTTTCTGTTTGACTATTTATCTTATTCAAAATATTTATGCAAATACAAAAATAAAGAAGACGTACTTCAAAAATATATCTAAGAATAAAGTAAATTATAACAAAACAAATAAAATTTTAACAAATTTTTTAAATAAGACGAATGATCAAACATGATATCTGAAAGTTAACAAATGCTTTATATTTCAGACTGAGGGAGTACAGACAAGCTGCATGTTTCCTCTACCCGGAAAACGACGCGTAGCATATCCACGTCAACAGACAAGACGCCTTAGAGTTGGCGTAATTATGGTGCTAATGCTGCCACTTTAGTCTAAGAACTGTGTAAAATTTGACCTGCCAACAGATGAAATCTTTTCCGAAAGCGAGTGATGTTTATATGTACCTCTCCGGGTAAACACGATTAAACGAGACCTCGGACAGAAGACTTCCTTTCGCTATCTGGCATGAGATGCGTGTTTTATTTATACTCTGCGGGCGGCTTCGTGCATGAATAAAAACGTATTACAGTACGGGTTTACATGATGCCACTTTTCTAGTGGAACAGAGTTCCATATCCAACTCATAACATTTCACCTAAATGTTGGTTCTGCTACAGGCCACATTAACATTACCATCTGAAATAACCATAACATATGTACTACGTCAGGTGGGGGTGGCATGGATAACTAAACAAAACCATTCTAGTATTTATATGGCCAAACTAAGAATCCTAGAAAGCCAAATCGAAGCTACGGCTTGCGAGGGAGTGGTAGTCGAGCTGGAACGGTCGATGGTTCGAGTGGGTGCATGAATCACCTGAGCGAATGAAGAAATAAAATGTTGCACGAGGGTCACGAGGCACCTAACGCTACTGTATACTCAGGGTGATTATGTGGTCTCGAGGGGTGGTCCCTCCATCAAAAGAGTTGTCAAGCTAAGCTACGTTATTAGGCCCCCTTGGCTGCAGATATTGGGACCATGAAATTGTCTGCTACTAACTTGCACGTTGTAAAGTAGACTAAAAGCAAAGTCAACAGTAATCCACCAGTATTCGATCTGGTGTGTTGTGTGATAATGTCACATTAGTTATGGTGTTAATGCTCTCCTTAAGGTTCTGGCCGAAAAAGTCGGTTTTGTTAACTGGGAAACACGGCCGGATACGCTGAGTTGGTGAACGCCTGAAGGAATCCGAAGATTATGGAATTCAGAAATCGGGATTGTCCTAAACCTTCCGCGCAAACAGACAAAACAAAATCGTTGGAAGGGCACATGACACCGGATCATGCAGATCTTCGTGCGCATTGATTAGTATTTAGCAAATCAGCCATCTCATCAACCACTACATACCCACTCTGATTACATAACGTTTACAAGGATCCGCAACGTCATCCTCATCCCATGAGATAAGCCTCAACGAGCTATAATAATTTTACTAGCATAATACAGAGGGCTAGTTCTAGTTCCGAGCCTAGCGTCTCTTGGGGGAGGGGGGACGGTATCCTCCCGGATGGCCATAGACACTCTAAATCTGGAGCTGACCCGGACGTGCGGGACGCGTCAACGTGGCACAGAGCCCTCGCGCGCGCCATCCCAACTAGAGCGAAGCGAAGGGAGAGAGGAGGCAGACGGCTCGGTGAATGGAGAGAGAGAGGAGGCGGGCCCAACGGTGGCGGGCGAGACCGGATCCGCGCCCTGGCAGTTTGGAGACGGCGCGCACGGTGGAGGCGGATCGCAGCGGCACGCGGGAGGCAGCCCTAACGGGCGTCATGGAGGCACCGAGAAGAGGAGCCACAACCGGCGGGGAGGGAGAGGGGTAGCCACCGGGGAGCAGGGCGCACGCGTGGAGCGGGAGATCCCGGCGGCGGGTTGGGACCGAGTCGAGGACCCGACGGCGGCACGTGCGAGGAGGAGGAGAGCCTAGCGGCGGGTCGGGGTCGGGCGGAGGGCCCGATGGCGTCGCGCGCGGGGAGGAGGAGAGCCCGGCGGCGTGTCGTGGCCGTGCGGAGGGATACAGTATGGTAGTTGGGGATGATTGAATTAAATATTTGATAGTTGATATAGAGGATGGATATAGAGTATGAACGGGTGCGACGAAACTAAATATACGAGCGTAGAATCTTGTCGACTAGAACAGTAATATTCGTTTTAGAAGATGAAAATAGAGTATCACGAGTGCGGATAGTCTTACCATTTCATCCATCTAGTACTAGTAGCTTACTGCTCTGTTTTCACCATCAAAGAACTATCGCCGCGTACTGTGTTCGTTTCCTCCCTCTAAAATTTAGCAGCTCGTCACATCAAAAAGAATCTTATTATTTATGAATATTTCGATCAATTTAATGACAAAACCCTTTTACAGATTGGTGCTAATTTTCGAGATGAATCTAATGAGCTTAATTAATCTATGTTTTGCTAAAGTGATGCTACAAAGAATCGTCTTCTAATCATGACTTAATTAACCTCATTAGATTCGTCTCAGTAAATTAGTCTAGGGGCCTGTAATTTATTTTATAATTAAACTTTATTTACTACTCCTAAATAATAAGATTCTTTTCGATGTGACAGATCTAAAATTTAGACCCCAGGAAACGAACACACCCTAAATCAAGTTCAAATATAGCAATAGGGTTGGCACAGCGTTATAGCTTCCCCCATTTTGTCAGTGGCAGCTTCCCAGCGGGACATTTTTTTCAAGCATAAAATCATGTGGGCAAAGCGACGCGCCGCCCCACGACTGGTTGGTAATAGTTGCAGTCGTGCGTGCATTCCCTCTCACTCGTGGCACAGGCAGGTGGAATTGCGCGACGTCAGTTCAGACGTTGATGGATTCTGTTCCGCAGAAACAGAGTGTTCTGCAGAAACAGAGGAAGCGAACGTTCATGCATCTGATGAGAGTCCTACACAAATCGTAACTTCACCCCTTGCAAAGCAGAGGTCGTACTAGTACCTTAATGGTCGAAACTCCGATCTAACAGCTCACGCTCCAGGAGCAAAGGACGCCGGCAGGCCGATCTTCCGTCGGGATACGCGCACATGGACAGCCACGCAGGCAGGCAGGCAACACACGGCCGCCACGCCACGGTGCACAGCCCTCGGCCGTCCGCAGCGACTCAAAGCCGGTAGCATCTCGGCACATGCGAGAGGCCTTACCGTGCTCGGCGCAAAGAGCAGCCGACGCGAGTTCAGTTCAACCTTGAGATCTGGCGGCCGACCGCATTGCCCCCACAACTCCATGTCAATTTGTCCAACCAGGTTGGCACGCACCTGCCACGAAAGCAGGAGGCCGGTGACGGGCGTGCGAGTGATGCCAAGCGTGGCGGCGAGGCGGGTGGCCCGCCCGGCCGGCCCCGGAACACAGCCACCCACGTGTGCGATCATCTCCCCGTCGCCTTCGCCTGCCGCTGCTTGCCCAGGTCCCGCGCCGTGCGTCACCACGCCGGATCCGTGCCACGTTCATGCACCGGGCGAAAGGGACGGACGTTCGCATGCCCCGCCCAGCAGCCGCCCTGGTCCCGGCCGGGTTGCAAGGTTCGGTGCACGTCAATTGTCCAAGTGCCCGGTGTCCGGCGGGAACTCGAACGCAGGACTCTCCTGCCTCCGGTGCCGAACTTATCCAAAGCTGCATCATGGGCATTCCGTGCTGACTGCTGCACAGTCACTTCCAAGGAAAGTTGTTATGTCCCATTTTGGTCGAAAACAAATGTACGTGGCCGACGTGCGTGGCGTGACATTGTTCGAGATGCGTGTAAGATGCTCGGATCCCCGAGGTTCTTTTTCTATTGTAGTACCACCAGCAGCTTGGTCGTGAAAAATTTACCGATCGCTCTGCGCGACTCTGTCGGTGCGCGTTTGGACCTGCTTTTTCTTGCAGTTTTTCTTTTGGCAGGTGCCCATTGCCCGCCTCCAAGCGTCGTCGCACATGATCCCCCGTACTAGGGAGATCTCACCATGTCAACGTCGTTATCAGAATGCCTTCAAGAAAAAAACGTCGTTATCAGAACACGTATAGCAGTTCCAATTCGGTTTGCCTGCAGCGAGTATCAGCTGCCGATCGCTCTGTCGGTGTGCAGGATACCGCTTTCGCTCGGTTAAGATTGTTTGGATCGCTTTGCGCGTGAATATTCAGATGGCAGTCGTGGATTGACGCGGCCCGCCTCCATGCACCGCATGTCCGCATGGTTTGGATATGCCTAACAGTACTATACTTCAGTTGGACAGCCGTGCAGAGAAGGTGTTGCCCGATGACTAGTCAGGAAAAGACTCCCTAGCTAATCGCTGCTGCATGCCACCAATTTACAGTACTGCATGATTGTGTCAGTGCTTATCCGATGGTGGTAGAATGCACTTTGATTCATTCCTCCTCTGATGATCGGTGATGCCTCATTCATCATCTTAATCCCGTGGTCGGACTCTAAGGGTGTGTTTGGTTGGAGGGATGAAGAGGATGGGACGGTGTCATCTAGGGATATCTCTCTTTCGTTGGTATTTGGTCAATGCATAAGGAGAATGCTAGTCATCCCTCACTGAGAATATTCTCTCAATATGCTGGATGAAACTATCCCTCAAATTTGATAAGACGAAACCATCCACATTTGTCGATGACGCTTATTAGTAAAAGATTAGTGAGATTTAACGTGTTGAATGAGTAGTTAGTATATAATACTAAAGAATTAGCATTTATAAGTGCAAAATTGTTAGTTGATGAGTAGTTTATTAACTAATCTAAGTATAATTAGTGTTAATTAGAAATTATTATAATTGATTAGAGATGATAATGATTAGATAATATTAGTTTGTGATATTACAAATTATTTTATATATTATTACAAATAAATTAAGAATATAACTAGATAATGATTGTTGTCCTTCTTGTCCTCGCCCCTTCAACCAAACAAAAACAGTAATGACTTCATTCCATCGAAGAAACACCACGCATTGGATGAGCTCATCCAAGATATCATGAACGACTACGCCCCATTCCTCGCTGACGCTCAACCAAGCGC
>JAUNZO010002404.1:0-26880 GCA_031894775.1 Chloris gayana
CTCTTTGAAAGTTACCTAGAGGGGGGGGGTGAATAGGCAAGCTACAATAATTTTTGAAAATCACAACACTTAAAACCTAGTTAGTCGATCCAACACGGAACTTCTCTAAAAGACGGAACTTTCGTCTTTGACAGAACTTCCGTTATGGACTTGAGAGCAGGAACAAGATAATGAAAGCTAGAAGTAAATCTTACAAATCCCTTTGAATAGAAAGTTTCCTCCACCTCCTAGGAGTGTTATGCCTGCAGGAAATCGATAGACAAAGCCCACACAAGTAGATCGGGCCAAATATAGCACAAGCACCAAACAAGAACAAAGAACAAGACACAACAAGCAAGAGAACACAAGAGAGACACGGGATTTGTTTACCGAAGTTCGGACCCCTCACAAAGAGGTTCCTACGTCTCCGTTGAGGAGCTCACAAAGAGCCGGGTCTCTCTCAACCCTAATCCTCCCTAAGTGACCACCAAGGTCAAACTTGGTTTTCTTCTTCTTCTTGCTTGATTCCTTTCCTTCCGGAGGTGAATCACAACCTTCACAAACTTCCCAAGGCTTACCACAATCTTGGGAGCTCTAGGGTGACACCTAGCCAATCTAGGAGAACAAATCTCCAAGAGTAACAAGTGAAGTAGAGATTGCTTGCTAGGGGAAGATGTGCTCAAGGTTGGGATGATGCTTCTCAAGCTTGGATTTGAGATGGGGCTCTCAAAGTGGACTTGAATCTCAAGGAGAGTGAAAGAGAGATGAGAGCAAAACCTTGTGGGAGATGTGAGAGTTCAAAAAGCACCAAGCAAACCCTAAGGAGAGATGGGGAGGTCTATTTATAGGAGTGGGTCCAAAAAGAGCCGTTGCTAGGGTTTGGTCGGGCAAATAACGGAACTTTCGCACAAGACGGAACTTCCGTCAAAAACCTCTCGGAAATCTCGGAAGTTCCATAGCAAGACGGAACTTCACTCTTGACAGATTTTGGGAAAAGACTAAGTGTAAAATCCCAAGACGGAACTTCCGTCTTGGGCGGAAGTTCCGTGAAAAACCTCCTCGGAAATCTCGGAACTTCCGAGTTGGAGGCGGAACTTCCGTCTTGTCCGAGTGTGATTTATTTTGACTCTTTGGACTTTGATCTTTTGGCTTTTTGAGTGGTTTGGTTTTTATCCAAGCTTTGATTTAGGTAACTTAAGCACATATTCCCTGCATGAAAGACTAAATCACCCCTCTTTATAGTTTGGCAATCCTAGACTCAAACAACTATAAAATCTAATTTAAGCTTCTTTTTGAGTCCATCATTTGACTTTTGTATGAGGGGCTATCAATCTTATAACGTGGGTTAGTTCACTTCAACATCCCGCACATTAGCTCAATGAATCATTAGACATTTTAATTATTTGTCATTTATCCCCAAAACCCACTAGGGGGCCTAGTTGCATCTTCACTCTTCACTAGGCTTTTTGCTACCACGACCACCTTCAAGGCAACTTTTGTACCGTTTCTTTCTTTGTCGGCTAACGGTCCTCTTATTAAGTGCTGCACCTAAATAAGTTGGAAGGTCCACTTTGGGCCGATCTATCCTATCCGGAAGTGGCTCTAACAATCTGTTGTAAGCATTTTTTGAACACGTCAACGAGTAGTAGTGATGAACAAAGTCCTCCATCCTAACATCACTAAATGGTTATGTTGTTATAACACATAATGCATGTAGACATGGCTTGCCATTATGTTGCCATTCCTCACATGAGCACTCGTGGTTGTATGCCTTAACAAAATGACAAGTTAGACAATTGTTATTGTCTCGCATCTCTACAACATAGTGGTCACCATGCACAAGCTGATAAGTATTGTAACCCTCTAGTCCTTGCCCTCAAAATAGCTAAGACAACATATAGGATTTTACTAGTAAGCCTCTCTCTAATCTTTCTCCTCTTGAAAAACAACACCATAATCATCTCTCTAAGCTTATCAGCAAGCTCACACACAGGCAAGTCCTCAATTCCAGATATCCAATTATTGAAACTCTCGGCTATGTTGTTGGTGATATAGTCACATTTGATGGTTGGGTTGAATTTGCATCTTCTCCACTTTAGATTATGGTGCTTCTCAAACCACAATGATGCTTCAGGATCACTCAAAATATTGGACATAAGATGGTCATGTACTTCTCCCCTATATGCTCTTGCAGCAAGATATAAAAGTTCTTCACACTTAAAATCTTTAGGATTTTTAACATAGTTCTTCACAAGGTGAACAAAACATTCTCTATGTTCAGCATTAGGTAAAATAGCCTTCACTTCATTGATTAAAGCTTTATTGGCATCTCGTGCAAATTGCAAGTAGAGGGAGGTCTCCTATAGCTGCGGCTAAATGACCATTCCATTTACCATTAAGTGCATTAGAATCAATCATAATGTATGACCTATATCCATCCAAGAAACCTTCAATACAAGGACCACAATGATGCTTCGGGATCATTCAAAATGTTGGACATAAGATGGTCATGTACTTCTCTCCTATATGCTCTTGCAGCAAGATTAGAAGTTCTTCACACTTAAAATCTTTAGGATTTTTAACATAGTTCTTCACAAGGTGAACAAAACATTCTCTATGTTCAGCATTAGGGAAAATAGCCTTCACTTCATTGATTAAAGCTTTATTGGCATCTGTGCAAATTGCAAGTAGAGGGAGGTCTCCTATAGTTGCGGCTAAATGACCATTCCATTTACCATTAAGTGCATTAGAATCAATCATAATGTATGGCCTACATCCATCCAAGAAACCTTCAATACAAGGACCAAATGCACAAAAGAACTTACTAAAATAAATGTGGCCATTGATATGACAACATTACTTTGTCTCTGCAATCATATTAATATCGGTGTTGTTAGGGTCATTCAAGTCATTCGCATCTATTTCAATTGAGGCCATTCAAATCAGAATTGATATGCAAAATTGAGTGCAATTAAGGGCAAAAGGGGTCACATTGTTACCAAAATCACCAAAGAAGGTCACCGGGAGGAGCAGCATGGTCCTCTCCTACCGCACCATGTTTTGGACCTATGGCGTCATAGCTGCCTTGCCGTCCTCAACTACAATCGCCATCCACGGCTAGGGTTTCGCAGTGGGCTGCTACGTACGCGCCAGCCGCGAGGAGTTGGGCCAGCAGTGGGGAGCCGCGGGGAGGGCCAGGCGGGCCGAGCACGAGGAGCCACGGGGAGGCGCACCGGTCGCCGGCGAGTCGGGCGGGCAGCGGCTGGGCATGACGGTCGTGGCGGCGGCTGTTGTCAATGAACCGAGGACAGAGAACGATTCGGTCGGGTGGACAGAGATATGGGGAAAAACGAGGGTACTTTCGACTTTTTACGTTCCATTTAACTCTTACCATAGGTAAATTGTAATTACAGTTTAATCGGTGGTAACGGAAGGAAATGGATGACGGTTTGATGGTAAAAGGGGAAGCCCACCGAGTGGAATTGTAGAATAGAAAAAATCTCGTCCTTAGGCCATTCAACGAGCTTGGTTTATTCCTTCTTTGCACGCAAGGGCTTCGACCTCCTTCGCGAAGTCGCACCAAATATCACTCTTCGTGAAGAAAGTAGTACTTGACCTTTCGGTCTCGAATGATCGTTGGCGGATTCTAGATACCCCTTTTATATGCTCAAACCACCAACATCGTACCATATTCTCATCATAATCATGCGTTTTACCTCTAATATTAACGATTTCCACATATAGTGTCCTTTTCGTGCTATATTACGGATACGAGTAAAAAAACAACAACATGACTCTTATATGACGTGTACCGACATGAAGCTCGACTCGCTATACGAGGAGGGCTTCCTATTAGCCCATGAAGCCTACTGCCTCTTTACCATTTTAGATGATGTTCTAGGAGCAATTTTTTTTTCCACTTTACATGTCGTTCTCGAGTACCAATGTGACAGCGGACGAAAATTTCCACTACTACCCTTTGTCCTCTACACCGGTCGACCCGTGCCTCTGTCTCCCACTCCCACACCGAAACCAATGCCATCCCTCCCATCCTCGTCTCATCCTCCTCCCCAATCTCGTTTCCACCGCCACGATGCTGCGCCAATCCCCCACACGGGATGTCGTTGTCGGACACCCGAGGTCACCGCCACGCAGTCCAACGTCCTCCCCAATCACGCGGGCCATCGCCATCGAGGGCTGAGCTCGCCGTCGCGTAGTCCGCCGTCCTCCACAATCACGAAGGGCGTCGCTATCGGGCGGTCGAGCTCGCAGCCGCACGGTCCGCCGTCCTCCCCAATCCCGCGAGGTTCGTCATCCTCTTCCATCCGGCGAGATCCTGCATCGTCCTCAATCCCACGAGATTCGCCGCCCTCCCCAACCCCGCTAGATCCACCGTCCTCCACAATCCTGCGAGATCCACCTTCGCCGTCCATGGATCCGCCGGTTCCGCCATCACCGAGTGCCCTCTTCCCGGTTAAAGCCGAGCCTGTTTCTTGCTACCCGTATCCATGGAGCAACCGCTTCCGGTTTTCTCTACCCACATCTCCACCAACAGCTTTTCCCGTAGCAAGCGTCGGGAAGAACAATTGAGAAGGAGGAGTTATGCAAGAAGGAAGCTTTGCAGGGAGGTTGTAGATGCATCCACGAGTGATCCACCTAGTCGTATGTTGCTGATTCCGGAGGATGAGGACAACGGCGAGAACGAGGCAAATCAAGGTGATTACACGGTACTAACACATTCGTGTCTTGCATTGTATATGTGTTTCATGCGTCCATCTATTTTAGTCCATGCATGCACATAGAAATCATGATCAACTAATTCCTTTTTGATTGGCAGCAGGGCATGATGAGTTGATTGCCCATGACGAGGACACGGATGAAGACCTTGCTGCTGTAGTTCGTGAAGGTATTGCTGCTCGTGATACACATGCTTGTGATGCGGCCATCTCATGCCTAGGAAACATGGATGGTTGTCGAAACGGTAATATAGTAGTGACTTCGCCATTTGTGTGTGGTGTTGACGTAGGACTATTTTGCTTGAAGGAGTGCAAACCGTATTCTGCATGACTTTGTAGTTCATGATTTAAGTAGTAAGGGTACTTAATGTGATGATGTGGAAGTATCAATCTTATGTGATATTGTAATCGTGACCATTGTATTGTGCTTTGTTGTTGTTTAATCTAAGGATCTGTGGAGATCTTAAGTAATCGGTGGCTTCATAGTGATGTTCTTTACCTTTGCAATTACATAACATACAACAGAACTTGATAGTTTAGAGTATAAATTAGAGTAGAACTTGATAATGAAGCATAGTTTACAATGCCTAGAGTAGATAATGAAATATAATTTACACATTGATATTATTATAGTGATGTTTTTTACCTTTGCAATTACATAACATACAACGTAACTTGATAGTTTAGAGTATAAATTAGAGTAGAACTTGATAATGAAGCATAGTTTACAATGCCTAGAGTAGATAATGAAATATAATTTACACATTGACATTAATAATACATGCAACGAGTTATACTTAGTACAATACCAAAATACATCAAGCGCTTCGAGCACTTCGCACATCGAAAATACACCAAGCACTTACATTAAGGATTGGCATCTAGAATGCCTTTCACTCTTTGACACAAGCTAAGATCACATGAAAGGCGTGCTGGAAGGGCACCAGTTATTTCAAGTCTGTCCTTGTTCATATGGGCTGTGGGGCTACTTGTATCCATTCCCTCCATCACACTTCATAGTCTCGAGTCATACATGATCGTAGTGTGATGTACACTTTCTTGAGATAGTATGAGTCGTACTCATCATACTCCTTTAGCACATCACGAATTAACTCCTCAATAGTCCTAGGATCACATTTATCTGTCAATGGAACTAAAGAAACCTAAGTTCAATATGTTCATGTCTAGTGAATTAGCTGGTTGGTAGATCAAACGTATGTCCATGCCAGTCTGTTCAACAGACAGCATGGAACCGAGGGTCCGTATGTGACACATGAGTCATTGCGTTATCTTGTTGGATAAAGATAGGTTTCCCAGCATCCTCTTCGAGGCCGATAAGCTTGAATGGCTGGTATAACCTTGTTAATCAAGTAGTCCCTCATGACATCTCTATTCACAATCATGGGTTTTTGAATCATAGTTCCTCTTGACCTATTTCTGCTACTCCGTGCAGCTGGTTCCTGTTCAATTCAAAGTATGAATATTTTTTTTGTCAACTTCAATTCAACACATAATATGAAATAAAATTCAATGAAACACATTTTTTGTGAAAATTGGAAACTACTTTACCTCACTAACAAATGGAAAAATTCCAAGTTTGATCGAAAATGTTTCATTTCCATGTTCATCATATCTTGGCATGGCCACCATGGCATGAGCTTACCTATTGAATTTTTGTTTTGCACAATGACGGTGTGGATCATTCTCTTCCGGAAGCAAGTAGTACTTCTTATTTTGTCTTATAAAACCACTTCTCGTCAATATGCACTATGTTATGCATATCAATGAAGAAAGGATCTGAATTGATTGAATTTTGGTCCAACATTGAGTAGCAGAACCGTAAGCGGCTTCTTTTATTCTATTCCTTTAGAGAAGGCTTCTCCGCACTTGAATGACACCTTATCATTCCCATCATGAACCTCCTATGCAATGTGCTAACACCGCAATGCAACCGACCAACGAGCGACTTTAGAGTAGTCCTCTTACGCAATGGAATGGTGGGTATTTGTGACAAGTCGGTGTCACACTTCTTGTGACCAACTCGATTGGTTTTCTTGTGGGAAACATCCACCTCTAGTCCCAGAGCTTTTTGTTTTTTTTTCATCCCTCCATAGACGTTGTATTGTCCTCAAACTTACTCCAAGATCCTGAGCAACAATGGTTGTGTTCTTATTGGCTAACTTCCCATTGTTGCTTGATGTAAGCAAAGCCTTGTAAACAACATCTCTTTGACCATTTGTTATCATTTTTGAAAGTGCATCTAGGCCCCCAATTATGGTTTTGAGTGATTGACGTCAATACAATTAAAAAGGACTAATATTCTAAATGAGCTTGTGTGCGAGTGCATATCTAAAATTCAATTGAGAGCAAAAAAACACAAAAAGGAAGTGGCCATACTCGCTCATACGTGCAAGATTTGAAAAATGAACCACTCATGCTCAAGATCAAGTTGTGAAGCTTTTTCTTTATGTCTTGAGTATAGGAAACACCGTACTATCAAGAGGGACACACAAGTGTGAGATGTGAAAAATGAAAGTGCTCAAATCTTCATCCAAATACAAAATAATCTATGGAGTCGGACAATGTCCGACCCACTCGGACATTGGACTCGGACTCCAGAATGTTGGCCAAAGAAAAATTACCTCTAGAGTCGGATATATCCGACTCGATCGGATTTTTGGGTCGGACTCCGAACGTTGCCAATCTTTTGAAACCCTAAGAGTCGGACTCGTCCGACTCCCAAATATACTCGGATAAATCCGACTCTGTCGGATTTATGACTCGGACTCCGAGCCAAAACAACTTTTCGAAACCCTAGGAGTCGGACTTTATCCGACTCACTCGGACTTTATCCGAGTCGGATCTAGCCCAACGGCTATTTTGGGTGCCCCGGCTATAAAAGAGGACCCCGTCCACTTTTGGCCGGTTGGCACCTCTCCCACTCTCAAAAACACTCCCAAACTCACTCAAGCACTCCTCTTATTCAAGTTTGATTCCCCACTCCAATCCTTGGTGGATTTGTGAGAAGATTGAGGAGAAAATCGTTGAGCTTCATCATCATCTCAAGAGCACTTGATTCTTTCTCATCGCCGGTACTTGTTATGTTTGTTACTCTTGGGGATTCATCCCCTAGACGGTTAGGCGTTACCCGGCGAGCTCCCAAGCTTGTGGTTGAGACTCGGGTCGTTTGTATTGCCCCTCCCTTCGTGGAGATTTGATTTAGTGGATTTTAAGCCGGCCTTTGTGGTGGCTTGAAGAGGTTTAGGGTTGAGAGCAACCCGGTCCTTGGTGGACTCCTCAACGGAGACGTAGGCTTCTTGGTGAAGCTGAACTTCGGTGAAAAATCGTGTGTCTCATTGTCTTCCCTTTATTTGTTGCAATTGGTGTGCTATATCTCTAGGGTGTTCTTGCTTAAATTCCTAGATTAACTTGCATAGGTGGCTTGCTTGTTTGTCTCCTTGTTGCCCTAGCTTTCTAGTGTTACTAGCTGCTTGCTTGTTGTTTAAATTCCGCGGATTTGTCCATCTTGGCTGCCGATCCCCTTTCCACACGAGGGAGTCGGATTTGTCCTACTCTAGTCGGATATTTGTCCATAGTCGGACTTATCCTACTATAGTCGGACATTGAGTCGGATAAATCTTTCCTGCGTATTTAATTTGTTAAATTAAGTGATTTTCGGGATCATCGCCTATTCACCCCCCTCTAGGCGACTTTCAATTGGTATCGGAGCAGGTATCTTCGTTGAAGCCTCACCGCTTGAAGCCTCACTTTCGAAGGTTATGCTTGTGGATAACGTTGACTTCAATTTGTTGTCTATCTCACAACTTTGTGGAATGGGCTACAATTGCTTGTTCAATGACAAGGGTGTGATTGTCTTAAGGAGAAGTGATGGCTCGATTGCTTTTGAGGGTGTGCTCAAAGGGAAGCTTTATATTGTGGATTTTACCGCAAATAAAGCAAAACTTGACACATGCTTAGTTGCAAAGTCCGACATGGGATGGTTGTGGCATAGACGACTAGCCCATGTCGGTATGAGAAATCTTTACAAACTCCAAAAGGGCGGTCATATCCTTGGACTAACGGATGTTTGCTTTGAGAAAAATAAAATTTGTAGTGCATGTCAAGCCGGAAAACAAGTTGGAGCACCACACCCATCCAAGAATATAGTGACAACTACAAGACCATTGGAGATGCTACACATGGATCTCTTCGGTCCCATTGCCTACATAAGCATTGGCGGTAACAAATATAGACTTGTTATTGTTGATGATTATTCTCGCTTCACGTGGGTATTCTTTTTGTGTGATAAAGGTGAAGTGAAGGATGTACTCAAGACATTTTTGAAAAGAGCACAAAATGAGTTTGAAGTGAAGATCAAGGCCATAAGAAGTGACAATGGTACCGAGTTCAAGAACACTCAAGTTGAAGAGTACCTTGATGAAGAGGGAATCAAGCATGAGTTTTCGGCACCCTACACACCTCAACAAAATGGAGTGGCCGAAAGAAAGAACCGCACTCTCATAGAGATGGCAAGAACCATGCTTGATGAGTAAAAGACATCCGACCGTTTTTGGACCGAAGCAATCAACACCGCATGTCATGCCTCAAACCGGTTGTATCTTCATCGACTTTTGAGGAAAACGCCATATGAGCTACTAACCGGTAAAAAGCCTAACATCTCGTACTTTCGAGTTTTTGGAAGCAAATGCTTCATGCTCAATAAGAAACTCAAGACTTTAAAGTTCTCCCCTAAAGTTGATGAATGTTTCTTGCTTGGGTATGGTTCAAACTGTCACGCCTATCGTGTCTTTAACAAAACCACCGGTTGTGTTGAAGTTTCACGGGACGTGACGTTTGATGAATCTAACGGCTCTCAAGGAGAGCAAGTTGTTATTAACAATGCAGATATTGAGGCTCCTAGGCAAGCAATCAAGAGAATGGCACTTGGTGATGTGAGACCCCGAGAACCGCAAAATGATCAAGATCAACCTCCTCCCTCAAGTCAAGACCAACCATGCACAAATCATGATCAAGTTGATCAAGATCAAGAAGTTGGTAATGAAGATCATGCTTAAACACAAGATGATGAACCCACATCGCATGATCAAGAGGTTGAACAAGACGGCGGCCAAACAAGCTCACATTCACCACACCCAAGAGTGCACCAAAGTGTGCAACGTGATCACCCCGTAGAACGAATTCTTGGTGACATAGAAAAAGGGGTAATCACTCGTTCTCGTGTTTGCAATTTTTGTGAACATTACTCTTTTGTCTCTTCTTTGGAGCCATTTAGAGTAGAAGAAGCACTCGAGGACTCGGATTGGGTGATGGCCATGCAAGAAGAATTGAACAACTTCACAAGAAATGAAGTTTGGACATTAGAAGAAAGACCAAGAGGCAAGAATGTCGTGGGCACCAAATGGGTGTTCCGCAACAAGCAAAATGAAGACGGTGTTGTAACAAGGAACAAAGCAAGATTGGTGGCAAAAGGATATTCACAAGTAGAAGGATTGGATTTTGATGAAACCTACGCCCCCGTGGCTAGGCTTGAATCAATAAGAATACTACTTGCCTTTGCCACTCATCACAACTTCAAGTTGTAACAAATGGACGTAAAGAGTGCATTCCTAAATGGGCCAATCAAGGAAGAAGTGTACATGGAACAACCACCCGGCTTTGAAGACCCCAAGTATCCTAACCACGTGTACAAACTCCATAAGGCGCTCTATGGGCTTAAGCAAGCACCAAGAGCATGGTATGAATGCCTTAGGGATTTCCTTTTGAAAAAGGGTTTTGAAATGGGCAAAGCCGATGCAACCCTCTTCACTAAGCGTTTTGATTATGATATATTTGTGTGCCAAATTTATGTCGATGACATAATATTTGGTTCTACTAATCAAATGTTTTGTGATGATTTTAGCAAGATAATGACAAAGAGGTTCGAGATGTCTATGATGGGAGAGTTGACATTCTTTCTAGGATTTCAAGTCAAGCAACTCAAGGAGGGCACCTTCCTATGTCAAGCCAAGTACACTCAAGACATATTGAAGAAGTTTGACATGGATAAGGCAAAGCCCGCCAAGACACCCATGGCAACAAACGGCCATCTCGACCTCACCAAGAAAGACAAGCCGGTTGATCAAAAGGTTTTTCGCTCTATGATCGGCTCTTTGCTTTATCTTTGTGCATCTAGGCCCGATATCATGCTTAGTGTGTGTATGTGTGCACGCTTTCAAGCCGCTCCTATGAAGTGCCACATGGTGGCCGTTAAAAGAATCTTGAGATATTTAGTGCACACACCCAATCTAGGACTTTGGTACCCCAAGGGTTCAAAGTTCAACCTAATAGGCTATTTCGATGCGGATTATGCCGGGGACAAAGTGGATAGAAAGAGTACCTCCGGGACTTGTCAATTCTTGGGTAGGTCCCTAGTGTCTTGGTCATCCAAGAAACAAAACTCCGTTGCCATTTCCACAGTTGAAGCGGAGTATGTTGCAGCCGGTAGTTGTTGTGCACAACTATTATGGATGCGACAAACTCTAAGGGACTATGGTTACAAGTTGAACCGTATTCCACTCCTATGTGACAACGAGAGTGCCATAAAGCTAGCATACAACCCCGTTGAGCATTCGCGCACAAAACATATAGATATTAGACATCACTTCTTGAGAGATCATTCTATCAAAGGGGATATTGAAGTGAGTCATGTGAGAACCGATGAATAATTAGCCGATATTTTCACCAAGCCACTAGATGAAAGCCGTTTCTGTTATTTAAGGAGTGAGCTAAATATCCTTGACTCTAGTAATGTGGTTTGAAGGCCTGCATATTTGCTTTGTGAATTAGAGTAATTGTTTTTTAAGAATAAAATTCTTGAAAAATCTTGTATGTATTGTTTTTCAAAATCATTTAGTTCTTGATCTTTGGATCATGCGGATTTGGATGTAATCATTGTTGGAGTGATTGATTGTAGCTGACTACATCCAATGAAGTTTTAGTACATGTCCTTGAGTTTAATTTAGATCAAGAGAGAAAAGAGTTGAAGGAACTTTCTGCACTTGGAGCAAGCCGGCACAAAATCGCAGTGTCGGACTTTGTCCGACCCGAGTCGGATTTATCCGATTGTCCGTGAAGAGTCGGACATTGTCCGACTAAGTCGGATATATCGGACTCCACGGGATTTTTACCCTATAAGCCCGAATCCAACTTACCCCTTCAACCTAACGCCTCATTCAAACTCAAAACCTTCTCTCTCCTCACCAAACGGCGGTGCAACCTCCCCTCCGGCGATCTCTCTTCTCCATCGGCGTTTTGGAGTAACTTGTGGGGGAAAGGCTTCTCCTACTCGAACTTTATCCGATTCCTTCATTGGCTTCAAGGTTTTTCCCCTAATCTCATCTTTTCACCTAGGGTTTAAAGTCATCTTCCATGGATTAGGAGTTCTAGTGTTTCCCCTGCCTAGATGTTGCATAGAAGTTGTTCCTAGGATGCTATAGATGCTCTAGATGCAATATGGCTAGGAATGTGCGGTGGATCTATGCGGAATAGCGATTTTAGTAAAAATTCTGTTGCGGTCGGACAATGTCCGAGTGAGTCGGATATATCCGACTCCCTCGACTAGTCGGATATTATCCGACCCGGTCGGACAATGTCCGACTCCAACGAATTCTTACTAAAGTTTGAAATTGTGCATTATTTCTATCTCAACTCAACTATCTATGCTATTCATCTTATACCACTCCTTGTCTATCTTTTGTCGGCATGGGTCGTTCTTCTACCAACCCCAACCCGGAAAAGAGGGCAAAGATTGCCGGAAAGAAAAGGAGTAGAACCATCGGTCTTCCCATCGTTGAACCAAGGGAGGAAGAGGAACCCACCGAGATCCGTAGGGAGATGAGGGATGTGGTGGTCCATCCCGGACTTGACAGAGTCATGATCAACTATGTCAAAGGAGTTGAGTCGGTGGCAACTGAGACAAGAGAAGTGAACTGGTATGACATGGAGCGTGAGTCTCTAGACAACCGCTTTTGGTCTCACTTTCACACGGATCGGTACTTGTGTGCTTATAGGAGCAAGGTCAAGCCCACGAGTGCCCATGCGAGTACATTGATTGGGACTACATGGCAAGCGGGCGCACAGCTTTGTTTGATGAAGTTATTGCCATGTGCGAGTTTCACGGGATCAAGGAGATCATGGGTTTCAAGTATGACTGGAACCGGGAGATAGTATGTCAGTTCTACTCCACTGTGTACTTTGACAAGAATGCAGGAAGGATGTGGTGGATGATCGATGGAGAGAAGTTCTCTTGCACCTTCTCAAGGTTTGCAAATATCCTTGGACTGAGGGACACGATGACCAGGAATCTTTGCTTGCATGACTCGGATTCTCTAAATCCCGAGCTCATGAGGTACATGTATATGGATGAGGATACATGCAACCCTCCCTATGCTGCAGGTCTTAAGCCCCTCTACGTGGTCTTGCACAGGATGCTTCGCCTCACTCTCTCTCCTAGAGGTGGCAATGCAGATCATGTGGCTTCTTATGCCAAGGACCACTTTCATGTCCTGCCCACTCGAGCACAAGTTCAATGTTTGGGACTTCATCTTCGGTGAGATGTGGCACAACTCGGTGGATGCGAGGCGTGCTTGCGTGTATGCACCATTTGTGATGTGCATGATTGAGAGGATCACAAAGAAGACTTTCCACAAGGAACGCAAGCACACCCCTCTTCAGCCTAGGATGCCACACAATGCTCCTAGGACCCCATCCTATGATGCTCCTCCGGCTCCTCCAGTTGGTCCGGATGCTCCAGCTGCTCCTGCTCGGACCCGTTCTATCTGCTCCTAGCTCTAGCACGGCTCCTCGTCCGGATAGGGCCCGTGGTCGTGGTCCTAGCACAAAGAGCAAGAGTGCTCTCTTCAAGATGCTCAAGGGCATTTTCAGCATGTGCCGGAGGATGGATGCCAAAATGGAAAGCCTCAAGCGGGATCATGATGTGATAAAGGCAAGACAGAAGATTATTCTTGATCATCTTCGAGATCACCACTCCTAGAGTTCCCTCTCCGGAGCCAGCACCTGCTCCTCCTCCAGCTTGAGTATCCTTGGGACTCCTTCACTCCGGAGGAGTCTCTCTACTTTGGGTACTTCCCACCTCCACCTTTCTCTTCGGGTTCAGGTTTCACCACCGCTCCTACCGGCCCTAGCACCGGTACCTCCACTCACACTCGGTTTCACTATGAGGAGGATGAGCCCGTGGCAGTAGCTTCGATGAAGAAGAAGAAGAAGAAGAAGAGGATGAGGCTGCGGATCCCAAAGGGAAGAGCCCTGCTTGTGGAAGAAGAGGATGACGACGACGACGACGATGACGAGGATTGGGGCGATGATGAGTAGGCTCCCTCTCCTCCTTTTTGGTGTTTTGATGCCAAAGGGGAGAAGTAAAATTCTGTTTTATTCAGCTTTTAGTTGTGAGTAGAGCAAGTGAGAGTTGCTCTTGTATCTTGTTTTACTTTTGGACATGTTGCTATGTTTGAGGTGCAATTGTAGTGAACTATGTGGTGTGCTTTCTATTTGTAATAACTCGTTTTAATTATTTATGTGACAAACTATGTTCTATGGATGATGGATGGTGTAATGTTATTTGTGTAGTTTCTAGTTGCATTTGTGTGATTCACATGTCATATGCATTGTTGTTGTTCTTTCTTATTATATGCCTTGTGGATAAAATGCATGAAAATAGGGGAGCTTTCCTGTTTTTCTCTCAAATATGTGCTTTTGGTTTTTAAATGACCAAAATTGAATTCAACTCATGCACACATTTAGGGGGAGCTCTCTTCTACTTGCTCTCTTGTTCTAGCTCTTTTTACACCTAATTGTGAATTTTAGTTGTATTGTCATCAATCACCAAAAAGGGGAGATTGAAAGTGCATCTAGGCCCCCAATTATGGTTTTGAGTGATTGACGTCAATACAATTAAAAAGGACTAATATTCTAAATGAGCTTGTGTGCAGTGCATATCTAAAATTCAATTGAGAGCAAAGAAACACAAAAAGGAAGTGGCCATACTCGCTCATACGTGCAAGATTTGAAAAATGAACCACTCATGCTCAAGATCAAGTTGTGAAGCTTTTTCTTTATGTCTTGAGTATAGGAAACACCATACTATCAAGAGGGACACACAAGTGTGAGATGTGAAAAATGAAAGTGCTCAAATCTTCATCCAAATACAAAATAATCTATGGAGTCGGACAATGTCCGACCCACTCGGACATTGGACTCGGACTCCAGAATGTTGGCCAAAGAAAAATTACCTCTAGAGTCGGATATATCCGACTCAGTCGGATTTTTGGGTCGGACTCCGAACGTTGCCAATCTTTTGAAACCCTAAGAGTCTGGACTGTCCGACTCCCAAATATACTCGGATAAATCCGACTCCTGTCGGATTTATGACTCGGACTCCGAGCCAAAACAACTTTTCGAAACCCTAGGAGTCGGACTTTATCCGACTCACTCGGACTTTATCCGAGTCGGATCTAGCCCAACGGCTATTTTGGGTGCCCCGGCTATAAAAGAGGACCCCGTCCACTTTTGGCCGGTTGGCACCTCTCCCACTCTCAAAAACACTCCCAAACTCACTCAAGCACTCCTCTTATTCAAGTTTGATTCCCCACTCCAATCCTTGGTGGATTTGTGAGAAGATTGAGGAGAAAATCGTTGAGCTTCATCATCATCTCAAGAGCACTTGATTCTTTCTCATCGCCGGTACTTGTTATGTTTGTTACTCTTGGGGATTCATCCCCTAGACGGTTAGGCGTTACCCGGCGAGCTCCCAAGCTTGTGGTTGAGACTCGGGTCGTTTGTATTGCCCCTCCCTTCGTGGAGATTTGATTTAGTGGATTTTAAGCCGGCCTTTGTGGTGGCTTGAAGAGGTTTAGGGTTGAGAGCAACCCGGTCCTTGGTGGACTCCTCAACGGAGACGTAGGCTTCTTGGTGAAGCCGAACTTCGGTGAAAAATCGTGTGTCTCATTGTCTTCCCTTTATTTGTTGCAATTGGTGTGCTATATCTCTAGGGTGTTCTTGCTTAAATTCCTAGATTAACTTGCATAGGTGGCTTGCTTGTTTGTCTCCTTGTTGCCCTAGCTTTCTAGTGTTACTAGCTGCTTGCTTGTTGTTTAAATTCCGCGGATTTGTCCATCTTGGCTGCCGATCCCCTTTCCACACGAGGGAGTCGGATTTGTCCTACTCTAGTCGGATATTTGTCCATAGTCGGACTTATCCTACTATAGTCGGACATTGAGTCGGACAAATCTTTCCTGCGTATTTAATTTGTTAAATTAAGTGATTTTCGGGATTATCACCTATTCACCCCCCCCTCTAGACGACTTTCAATTTTCTTACTTCTTCTATTATTATTAGCTTCAGGAATCCTTGTATTGCATAAAAAAACTAATTACAATAGATTTGGGAATACCTATAATGAATTCTTTCTCCTATTACTATGCCTGCTCCAAAGTTGTCAACCTCGGTTCAGGATCCACATTAAGGTCCAGGTGGCCACTAGCTTCAATGGTGAGGTCAAGACCCTCTTCTACTCCATATTAAAATGGCAATATAAATTTATAGCACAACGCCAATATTACAGCTAGTAACATGACTAGTGCTTCAGACTAGGAGTAAGAAAAAAATTCCATAAGTACAATGTGTACCTGATCCTAAGGACTCTTCTTGATGCAGGTTAGGTACCGGACCCTCTTCAACTCCATGTACGGTGCCACCTTCTGCTGCAACCTCCGGACCATCTTCTCGGTGGTTCTTCCGTAGGCATGTTCAAGTCAACAAGTCCACCTCCATCTCTCATCCATGGACCACCTTCTCCTAGGATGTCTTCACCTTCAAAATAACCAGGTGGGTGATTGAGATCAAACACCATGGCTGTGATCGGGAGGGTAAGATACGGAGAAGAGAGGAGAAGAAGAAATGAGGAGATGAGGAGAAGAAGAAATGATGAGATGAGGAGCTCAAGTAATCACGAGTGCTTCTTTATGGGGACAAGTTTCCATTTTTTGGCGCTGCTTTCAAATTTCAGTGCACTTTGTGTTCCTTTGCTTTTAGTTGTAATCTGGCACCAAATGAAAATGAAATTCATGTTTTGTGTGAACTGACGTAGTGGTTGCCATTTAATGGCACTTGATGTCCAATTTCCCGGTGTGACTTTTGGCTCCCTCTTACAGGCAATTCTATCTTTTTATTGTTTTGGTCTCCTCTGGTGTGAGAGTGTGTTGTCTACTGTACAAACCGTGTAGTGCTCATCATTAGGGGTAGCAGGGACTTTTTTTCACTTTGCCTTGGTTCCTCCCCCTTTCTCCGAAACGTCAACTAAAGTGGTATGAAGGGAGTACAAGACACCTCTGGACGTTCATGAAGCCCAGTGTGCAAGCCCAAGGTCATGGACCAATGGCTAAGGATTTATAGAATGTTTATCTAGAATAAAAGGTCAATTCACGGAGTCTAGAAACAACACTGCATTGTCACGCAATTTCGAAACCCAAGACATAGTCATTTGATAAATCTCAGACTACCAAAGTTGTAGATCGTGTTGAGATCTTTGCAAAAAATATATTATTTTCACCAATTGGACTCCGAAGCTATGAGATATGGGCCCTGCAAGGTGACCTGCGCACAGGAGTCCGAATCAGAACAAATATCATGGCAACGCAATTTTGAGTATTTAAACGACCAAATTTGAGGATCAAAATCATACCAAAGTTGTAGATCATTTCAAGGGCTACGAGATAGAGTCCGAGTTTGCCTCATCTGGATTTCAAAAGCCAAATTTATGATTTGTTTAAGTCGGTACTGATAATGGAAGGTTTGAAACCAACTTGGATTCTATCTCTAAGAGGTAACTTCGTGGCCAAGGCAAGGTAGGACGTGGCCAGGGGCCATATAGCCCCCATATGACGTCCAAAATCAGAGGAGAATGTGGAAAGACCAAGGGAGACACCTCACACACCCAACACGTCGTCCGAAGTTGAGAGCCACCAAATAGGTCAATGTAGTCTAGGCTAGTTAGCTTGCCGGCATAGCCTCCTTGCGTGGTTGGCTATGTCGGAGTTATTGAGCCTCACATGATGTCCCTCAAGGTATGTAATTGATGGTGATAATCATGTTATCATGAGAATTCTTTGTCTTTGATCGGATTACTTTGGTCTATGCAATTGTGCTACAATCTTAGTAAAGAATAGACTTGTGGCAAAGGTTTGTTCTTATGTATCTATCGTATAGTGCAAGAAATCAGTGGGGAGATAATAGCCTCTTGCATGTGACAAACCGGAGTGGATGAAACCACCATATCTTGTAGAATACCCGAGTAATCTGTGTAAGTTAAGACCTTGCTTTGATGTGATTTTCACTAATGGCTGGAACCACTAAACTCAATATGTTAAACTCTTGGATTGGATCTTGGTGACTATCTCTTTATCATGTTAACACCCACGTGCTGATCTTCTTCCATATCCACGTGTGTGCAACATACTTCATGCTAGATTTAATCTGTTAGACGAAATAGCAAACCCTAATCGTGTTCTTTTGCTGATCCTTGTGGATTCGATATAAACCTTGGAATAAGGAAAAAAACTATAATGTACACCGTCCTCTTGCGGTATATAAGTGGGTGCATAGAAACGACTAACAATGATCGCAGTGTATGTGTATGCTTTTAAGCCACACAAAGTTTTCTTTTTGCCTTCTGAGATAAAAGTATTCTTTAAACTCTCGAGGTTCAAATGTTTCATGCTGATTGGCACCTCTGTGCGCCGATTGGCACAAACCCAACATTCGCGCGAATCGGCGCAACCCGCAAAGGTCTCCTTTTCAAAGATCCCGTGTATGTGTATACTTCTAAGCCACATGACGTAGAAAACTATAAACACGGTTCTCTGTATGATTCTTGTGGATTCGATATAAACTTGGATTCGATAAAAAGCTATAATATACATCATCCACTTGCGGTATATAAATAGGTCTGTATAAATGACCAACAATAGGCATGACGTTGACCACATGCTTTGGTACATGATGATGTTCTACTAGGTTGAGGGACCCCATAGATTAATTTTATATTTTACTTTATAGTACTGACTTTGCTACTATACTGTCACATCATAATCACATACTCAAGTCCTAGGAAAATAGTAAGTGCTAGTTTGTTGCAGGATGATGTCAATGTGCCAAATTTCCTAAATCATGGAATAGTACGAGGATAAGATAACTTCAGGGGGAGAGACGTGCTACTGGATGGCCATATTCCCTGTTTAGATTTTAGAGAGCACTACACACGTAATGGGTAAAGCTTGGCTTGTTGACGAACACGATTGTTGTATTCCAATATATTCTACAAAAGAGTGACATCAAAGAAAAAGAATATTATGATTAGTGCATGCTCTTATAAAAATGATTAAAAAAGATCAGTTATTTTAGGACCTTTGCATAGAGGCGACTAATAAGAAGTTGTGCAGGGGATGCTGCATTTGGTCTATCAAGCATGTCCTGGACACATACAACAATTTGATGGATGGTGATGGATGGGTTCCATGCCTAAAATAAACACAAAGGTCACAAAAGCAATTGATGCTACGGGCAAAACTGTCCACTTAGTTGAGCTTACCTCACCAAGGATAGATAGACATAGTTTACCCGTGTCATAAACATTGACATGGAAAAACCTAGCAGGAAACTTGCAGATTGGAGGTTTGCTTGGGTAGTCTTCATCAAAGTATACAGTGAGAGGATAGTGTCCACCCTCCCAGTCAGTCTGCACAAAAATAATGAATCATACAATTTCAAATATTAGAGAGAAACAATTTTTATCGTAGAAAATAATAGGCTCTAGGTATATGTAGGATGACTTGTGACAATATATTTATTATTATACAAGCGGGTAAGGTAGGCCCTTGCAGAAAAAAAAAGTAAGGTAGGACACTAACAAAATGATTTACCAAAGTAGGACAATTTACCGGCATTCTTGAACATGAAGGGCCGAGATGATGTGTCTTCGACACATGGTCTTGATAACATATCAGATGTTACTTTATTAATGTTATCATGTTACCAATCACAAGCAAATAGAGCATAACTTAGGGTGTGTTTGTTTGCTGAGGTATAAAATTTATAGCTATCACATAAAAAAGAATCTTATTATTTAGGAGTATTAAATAAAGTTTAATTATAAAATAAATTACAGGCTCTAGACTTATTGACGAGACGAATCTAATGAGGTTAATTAAGTCGTGGTTAGAAGACAATTATCTGTAGCATCACTTTAGCAAAACATAGATTAATTAAGCTCATTAGATTCATCTTGAAAATTAGTACCAATCTATCAAAAGGTTTTTATTATTAAATAGATCGAAATATTCATAAAAGTAAGATTCTCTTTGATGTCACGAGTGCTAAATTTCAGAGCGCAGGAAACAAACACACCCTTAGCTGGTTAGATTTTTTGTAGTGGAATCAATCCACGTAGATTCAAGTATATGCGTTGGTATTGCGTCCAATTCACACAAAAAATTTACAATAATAAAAAGAAATTGTAATATTAGTACTAATTAGGTAGTTTATTCATGGAATGTAGAGGTCACAATGTCTTGGTTTGCTTGATAAAATAGAACTCTAGGTTATCCAAATATTCCTTCCATCTTAAATGCCATGGTTCATCTATATTGAAGGTGCTCGGGGCATGTACAACGCTAATTAATGAACGAGCTCTTAAGCCGATGTCGGTGTATTTTGTAATTAGCCCCTCTATCCTTTGAAGAGATGGTCGGGTGGGCTCTTGACGAAGAGACGGTCTCTATCACGTGTTCCGATGTAAGAGACAACGCTTAGCACCGTTATACATGTGAAGGTACGACTTATGTCATACAATTATTAATATATGCATTTATTAAAAGACAACATGTAGTATTTTTGCAATTAGCCCCTCTACCCCTTTAAGAGACGGTTGGGTGGGCTCTTGACGAAGAGACGGTCTCTATCATGTGTTTCGATGTAAGACAACTCTTAGCACCGTTGTACATGTGAAGAGACAACTTATATCATACGATCATTAATATATACATTTATTAAAAGACAGCATATAAAGTCTCTCCTTATATGACTAGAGTTGTTTCATATCTTTTTGCTTGCATACATGTACCCAAGAGACTACAGTGAGCTCTCCTTTGTACATGCCCTTAGGTCAATTTCTATGCATACTTTTATCTCACAATTACCAAGAGTGTCACATTAAATTTGGAGATATAGTTTGATGGATAAAATAGTCTCTTTCTCTCAATAAGTTGTAGTATTAAATTAACATCTAGTTGTTACATTGAGATTGGTCAAAATATGTCGGGATGGAACTTTAGGTTCTCAATGAGAGTTTTATTGGAGTTTCATACATATGAAACAATGCTAAATGAATTTCCCCATAAAACTCATTTGACCTATTTCATATTAATTGCATTATCATATGTCAGCCTTTTTTATAACGTGACATCATATTTAAGACAAATGAAACCCATTGAGGCTGACCTCATAAAAATAGTTTGCATGTGTGTTCGTACACATTCATATATTATCGTGGGTGCATGACAAACAGTTCCAAAGCCATTATTAACATGCTCTAAGGACTTTCGACTTCGTTTGAACTAAAAAACAAGCACGAGATGTTCATTTTCATGTTCTAAAATATAAAGACAAAAATATCATAATTTGTATTATTCAAATTTTAAGATGCAACAAGAACTCTTATGCAAGATTAGATAAGATAAAGGCATTGATATGTGCAACTACAACTATCATTACCTAAAAAAGTAGAAATCGGATTGATGGCATTAGATAGTCTAGAAAAGAAAAGTTGACTAAAGCAAAAAATCTGAGCCGTAAAAGGTTCAGATGATGGAACTCTCTAAACGTTGTTCAGATTTGAGGATGAAAGAGCTGTTTTTGCTTACGCCTTTCTTGCCGGGGACAAGACATTTCCAAATCATGAGGTTGATGGTGCCATCCGGCAGCGTCTCCGGCTTGGCCACAAAGCCCTGAAACAAATAAAGTAATAAGTCTTCTGAATCCTGCAGGAATAAATTATAAGTAGGAGAGGAAAAAACAAATGGATGTCACTAACGAAGCGGTGGTTCTGGCGCCAGGCCTTGCGCTCCTCTACGAGACGGCAACGGGCGATGCCTCCTCCTGACGCCATCGGACACAAGGCTCAATCTGGCGTCTATTCTTCTTGAGCCTGGGGAAGATTGCGTGAGAAATGTTATGGCCACCTCTCACGGTGTAAACTGATGGATGTTTCGTAGCTCTCGTTTAGGGTGAGAGGTGGAGTAAAAAATAAAGATGAAAGAAAAGTTACTACTGTGAGTACCCATACTTAAAATGATGCGGGAGCCTGACCAACGCACACTACCCAAGATTGACTAATTTCTGCCTCTCTGGCTTCTCCTTTCTTAATACTCTTAATAAAAAAAAATGGAAGGGCTTGGAAGTTGGATACGGTCCTCCGTGCTAAAATTATTATTGTCATTCATTTTTATTCATTTTTTTTATGTTTGACCATTCATCTTATTCACAATATTTGCTCAAATATAAAAAGAAAAAAGTTATTTTACTCCCTCGAAAAATTCACAATGTCTAAATTACACTCTGAACAAAATCTTAACTCACTTTACTCTCTTAAACAATTTAAGTTGGCTCAATTTACTCTCCTTTGCAATTTCTTTTTTTTCTCTTTGTACGATTTGAATTTGAAACTCAAATTTTACATGAAAAATATATGGTACCATTCTCTATATAAAAAAATATTATATATCTTTTTTCTTAAATATTTTATATACAATTCTAAAACTATATAATCCATATGATATTTGATGCTATTAAACTATAAAAAATATGTTTAAAATATATGATATATTTTCTAATGTTCCATGAAAACTATCGTTATGCAAAATTTGAGCACTAAACTCAACTCGTTCAAAGAGATAAAAAATAATAAAAATTACATATAGGAGTAAATTATACCAAATTAAATTGTTTGAGAGAATAAAGTGCGTTAAGATTTTGTTCGAGGTGTAATTTAGACAAAATGGATTATTCAGGGTGAGTAAAATGGAGTTTTCTCAATATATAAAATTGTAGGTCATATTTCAAGTTTTTTTAGTATTAAAATACATCTCAATAAAATATATAATACATTTTTATTTTTGTGAATATGATGAAAAAAAGTCAATTGCGACAACTATAATTTTGAAACGGAGTGGTACGTTTTCTGTTTGGTGCGTTTGGCGTTTACATCATCAACAAGGAATTATATTTTCAATCAAAAAGTAATGATAGTAGAGGGACAAAATAAAGAAAGACTGTTAATGGAAATTCCTAAACAACATGGAACCTTGCTCAATCTGGATTCTATCTTCTTCAGCTTGGAGAAATGTTATCGAGTCCTCCCGGTGTAAACTTGTTTCGTAGCTCTCGTTTAGCAGTTGAGAGGTGGAGTAATAAATAAAGATGAAGACGGGTTGTTACTATGGTGAATACCGAGACTTGTGAACATGATGCGGCAGCTTGACCAGCCGTAGTACCCGTGATTGACTAATGTTTGCCCGTCCCGATTCTCTTTTTTTTTCACTCTTAATGGAAGTTTCATGTACATACCTAATTACTTAGAGTGACATGTCATCTACAAATATTTTAAACTAGGATGAAACTTCATCTATTATTGTTTTCTAGGTTACATGCATCGGTGCGGGTTTTATTTGACCAGTCTCGAGTGGGTTTTATCAGCATTAAATGAGGTGTGCAAAATATAGATAACGTGACATGACAATTAATATGAAATTGGGCAAATGGGTTTCATAGGTATGAAACTCATTTGACACTATTTCATAGGTATGAAACTCCCATTGAGAACATATAGTTTTATCCCAACACATTTTATACCAATCTCAATGCAATAAAAAAAAATTAATTTAATGTTATAACTTGTCTATAAAATCGTGAGATAAAATTATGCATTGAGAGAGTATTTGATACATCAAACGAAGTCTCCAAATCTGATGTGACACTCTTAGAAAGTACAAGATGAAACTATGCATTGAGATCGACCTTTGTATTAAATAAGGTGTCACATCATCGAAAAGTTGATATGACAGCACAATTAATATGAAATAGAGCAAATGAGTTTTCATAGGTATGAAATTCCATTGAAACTCTCGTTGAGAATATATACATTTTTATGCTAACATATTTTGATCAATCTCAATGTAACAACTACTTCTTCCGTACACAAATATAGTGCATATAATGGACATCAAATTTTTCACACATATAGTGCATATTATGGTTAGGATTCTTATTTTTCTGTGCAACCATTAGACTTAATTAGAATTAAATAGGCATGCATGCAAAAGATGAGCATGTGGAAGGTGAGGCGGGGGAGGTGATTGGCTGCATGATGGGACCACAATGTGAGATTTGCATGCATAATTAATTAGCACGACTATTAAGCCACTAAAATGAAGAGTTTAAGGGCATGTACAACCCAGAAACGGAGCATGTCTCTTAATCAATGATAAAGACAGATGAACAGACGGGTCATACAACCCAGAGACTATCTCATTGTCTATAGACAATTTAATGTTACGTATGTAACTAAAGATCAACTATAATAAATTTATGTATACTATTGTGTGTTCGTTTGATACAAAATATAACAAACACAAATGATAGAAATTAGGTGAACAAGTCACATTCACATGAAAAAAAATAGTGGAGAACGAGATCAACTAAGCGCATTCACATGCAAAAAAAATTGACTCTTCTCACATTCATTCAAAGAGATAAAATTAATAAAAGTGAACATAGCCGGAGATAAAATTCACCACACATCTACATCACAAAGTAATCAGTTTTGAATGAGACATAGAGTAATATGAGCCACCAGGTTCACCAAGTTCACCTGAAACAAAGTTAAAAACAAAGTCTGAAATTAGCTAATATGATAGGAAATTTAAAACAAGTTTTCTGAAAGTAGTACAGCTACATATCATGTTCTAGTAGTTTACCTATTTTCAGTTAGTTTTAGGGAAAAGGACCTTCATGTATCAACCAAACTTTTCTAGGATTTGTATCAGTGCTTGATGTATCAACCAAACTTGATAAAAGGATCAAGATGCTTCAGGTTGAGTAATTTTCTTACATGTGAATTGTTGGGTTACCATATGCTTCAGGTTAAGCTTGTTCAGTATGAAAACAAGAACATACAAGAACATTTTCAGTAGGAGGGTTCCGTGCAGGCTAAGCAAAGCAAAGAGTCTAATTGCAGAACATACAAGAGCACTTTCTTACATGTGAATTGCTGGACGAGGACAGGAGGAAATTGTTGTGTTTTGTTTCTTTATTAATCAGGATAGGAGGAATTTGCATCATGATTACCTGCTGCTTCCCGGTGCAGGGGATGTGGATGCTGGCAAAGAGGATGAACACTACGATGAGCAAGGTCAGGGCCACGCAGCCGGCGGCGACGAGCGCCCACGCCAGGACCCTCTGTGGACTGACAGTACCGGAAACCCAGCCCAGACTTCCTCTTCGTCCACGACTTCACCGGCAGCTAGAACGGGACCCACTTGAAGACCTTGTCCACTGACGGCAGGAATCGGTAGCGAGCCTTCTCGATGATGACCTTCTCGTCCATGGCTCCTCGATGGCTCATAGGGCAGCACCGTCCACAGCTGCGACTCCCGCTCCTGCAGCTCCCCCATCACGCAGACCAGCTGGCCTACTTCCGGCGCCCCGCGCGCGGAGGATGCACCTGCGCCGACGGCCAGGGGAACTAGCGCGGGAAGGCGCCGGCCTTGGACCCTAACCCCGTGGGTACCGCCGGTGAACCGAAGGATCTCCACCGTGGTGTCTCCGGCTGGTGCGCTGGCGCCGACAGGCCGAACCACCACCGCCGCCGGTCGCTTCTGCGAGGAGAAGGTGGACCTGGGCCGTTGGGCGCCGCCGGGCTCCGGCAAAGTCGTGGGAGGCAAGGTGGGCAGCCGGGTCAGAGAGGAGTGAGGCGGCGGCGGAGTTGGGGAGGAGCGAGGAGGAGTTGGCGAGGATTGGATTTGGCAAGAGAACTGACGCCCTCCTTCTGCCTTCGCACCAAGATCCAGGGGCATCGTCCCCTGGAGACGACGACCCGTACAACGGTGTTCTGTCAGTGTCCTCCGCCTGGGAGCACGAGACGATAAGGTCGCCTCGCGAGGCGACGGGAACGCCGTCGATCGGTGGAGGCAGGGTGTTTTCTGCAAAAATGGCTTTGTAGAGACAGGGCTACTAGATCCGTTGTATATGCCCTAATTGGAATTGTATGCACAATTAAGAGGAGCAGTTTTCTCCTTCGTCTTTACACAATGAGCTAATACGCACTATATTTATGGACGGAGGGAGTACATGCTAGTTTAATACTACAATTTGTCTATAAAACCGTGACATGAAAGTGTGCATTGAGAAAGATTAGGCTACTCCGAGTGGGAGTTTCATGTTCAATAAATGAGCTGCCATGTAAGTAATATTCTTGATGTGGCAAGAAATTAATAAGGAGAGAGAAGAAAGGGGTTTCATCTAGATGAAACCATCTCTACACTATTTCCAAGACATTTCTCTCTTGCATGTGTTACCTAGGAAACAACAAAATGAAACTATGCATTGTATAAGGTATTTCATTCAACCTTGTTGCTTAGGCTCGTCTCAATGGGAGTATCATGAGCATTAAATTCTATCGACATGACATGAGAGAGAAGAGAAGGAGTATCATGAGATGAGAGATGAGTGTCATCACCATGACCCTCCACCGGCACGATTCTTAAGAATTTCTTCTTAGTAATCGTGTGATGACACTCTCCATCGAGACCGGCCTTATATGGCATCTTGGAAACAATAAAATGAAACTTCCCATCGGGAGTAGCCTTAGGCCGATCTCAACGGGAGTGTCATGATAGTGTTATGAGCATTAAATTTGCTGACATGGCATGAGAGAGAAGAGGGGAGTATCATGGGATGAGAGATGAGTGTCATCACCATGACCTCTCTCGCGCACGGTTCTTAAAAAATTCTTTTTGATAAGCGTGTGATGACACTCTCC
>JAUNZO010002406.1:0-45525 GCA_031894775.1 Chloris gayana
CTGTTAGGGCCTCCACACTCGTTGAGTGTAGTCAAGCTGTTGCAGTCCACCTCAGCTTGGAGTCCGACGTGGTGCAGGAGAGAGAAGAAAGTCATCTGCGACTGTGACGCTTAGGTATACTCGAGCTAAAGTTGTCTTGCAGTTGAACTCAGCGTCTCACCACGCGTTTTGTGGACCTGCGGGATCGAGTGCTCCATTGTCCTCCCCAAAATGCTCAGCACGCTCGCTCCCGACTCCGGCGCACCAAATCGTGTCTGAATCCCATCTTTTTCCAGCGACGCCCGGTGCAACAAGCCAACAAATCAGACTCGCCTCGCTGCTTCCAATCAGCCGCGGATCGAATACTAAAATTGCTCCCCGCTGCCGTGAGCTCCACATTTGATTTGACCAGATCTGCGGCGGGTCCGCCCTTGGCCGGTCCACACATGGCCGGCGTCGCTTTGGATGCTGACGCTCCATCCGATGAAGTCATGGCCCCTCCTCCATGTAACACTCTTTCCTTCTCATTTGTACTGCATCGGTGTCTTGGTGTCTTGTTCGATGAGTTGTTGATCTCAAGTGGATAAGGTTTTCTTGCCTCATCAGGTTCTGGAACAGAATCTTCCCTGCCGCCGGCCGCTGCATGTCCTCCATCCGAATGGTAAAGGCTCATCTTTATCCAGCAACCACCATACTAATTTATTCCTATAGTTGCCGAATTGATTCCCAAGATTCGTTGTTTCCTGTCTTTTTTTCCCTATGATTTTTCAATCCTACTGCAAACAATTATTAGGGACAAGAAAAGTGTGTGTGAATAATGCGAAGCAACACATGATTATTTTATTCCATAGTATACGTTTAATATATTCTGAGCTCCAGTTCAGCCATGTAGTTACTAAATTGATTGCCTAATTTCTTTCAGCAATATGGATATCGATTCCAACATGTCAGATGACCCAGCAGAGATATATACATTTGAAGATTTCATGGCTGAGCAAAATGTCCTTGATTCCTTTGCTCGTCGGATTGAAGCGAAGTTGAAAGCAAAAATGGAAAATCATACTACTCGCGAGACATCGAAATGGTCCAAGAAAGTATATCAAGAGGAACCGTGAAGCAGCTCATGCACAACTTGTGGCTGATTACTTTTCGAAGATCACCTCTATTACGATACAATGTTTCGCAGACGATTTCGGATGAGGAGACCTCTGTTTCTACGTATTGTGCATGCTCTAGGTGGGTGGTCTCCTTATTTCACCCAAAGAATAGATTGCACCAAACGTCAAGGGTTGTCACCATTACAAAAGTGTACAGCGGCCATCCGCATGCTTGCATATGGCACTTCTGCTGATAACCTTGATGAGTACTTGAAGGTTGCTTGAGACCACAGCCTTGGAATGCTTGGAAAAATTCACGAAGGGGTGATTGAAATATTCGGTGAAGAATATCTACGCAGCCCCACAATCGAAGACATTGAGCGTTTGCTCCAAGTGAATGAGTCTCGTGGATTCCCTGGAATGCTAGGTAGCATCGATTGCATGCGTTGGCAGTGGGAAAATTGTCCAACAGCATGGAAGGGACAATATACCAATGGTAAATACGGAGTCCCAACCATTATCTTGGAGGCGGTAGCTTCACATGATCTCAGAATTTGGCATGCATTTTTTGGTGTTGCTGGTTCTAATAATGACATCAACGTGCTCAACCAGTCTCCTCTATTTATTGAAACAATAAAGGGTGAAGCTCCTCGAGTTCAATTCACCGTCAATGGAACACAATACAACACCGGATACTATCTTGCTGATGGAATTTATCCAGAATGGGCAGCCTTTGTGAAGAGTATTAGGGCGCCTCAACTAGAGAAGCACAAAGTATATGCTAGAGAACAGGAAGGGGCAAGAAAAGATGTGGAACGTGCTTTTGGTGTGCTACAATCTCGCTTCAACATTGTGCGCCGTCCAGCACGACTATGGAGCCTCAAGAATATCGGGAAAATCATGAAAGCTTGTATTATTCTTCATAATATGATCGTGGAAGATGAAGGGGAGATGGCTGAACGTAATATTGATCTAAATGATGTCCCGGGAACATCGATTGTTCTTCCACCAGAAGTGGAGAGAGGCTCTAATAGTAATCCATGTTTTGATGATGTGCGGTGTAGAAATGCTGCTATCCATGCTCGCTCGATCCATGTTCAACTGAAAAATGACTTAGTTGAACATATCCGGCAAATGTCTCAAAATATCGCACATACAAGGCATCAGCAGTGACCTTGGTGCAAGAGTGATGTTGACAAACTGACTTGTTTTGTTGCTAATATTTAGAGGCATCGGTGGTGACTTTTATTTTGAACTTTGTTTCTTTTGAATTATTAATCTCTAAAAGCCATGTGTTTATTCGTATGAATATATGTAGCACTTGGTGTTGTGTCATTCTGACAATATGTATCAGTTTGGCAACTTAAAATGAGCTGTTGTTTGGCCTCCATATAGAGGGTCACATAGTTGATATGTAGACTATCGTTGATGTTCACTGCTGTTTCTGCACACATCATTGATTTGAAAATAGAAAAGGACAATCTTACAGCTAAGTAATTGAGAGCTATCTTTAGTGAAGTCTGTATCTCAAGTATAGTGAACCTCCAGTGTGGACGCCCTTAGTAAGTTGGACTATATATTTGTGCAGGCTTTACAGATTGCGTACAGTGGCGGTGATCCTAGCTAACTCGATGAGGAGCTACAATGATCAGTGGATTGAGGGCCATGACAGGGAGCGAGCCACCTGCATGCTTAATTGGCACGTACTCGTTGCAGCACTGTAGCCCATCCCCACCACCATCATCTCTAATACCACCCTGGGGGATTAATTGGTGCATGTGATGTGAGATCCGTGGAACCATCCAACCACGTCCCAACAACAAAGCTGGCATTACGGCCCTATCATCAGCTGCTATATGCTCCGTCCATCCATCATCCATAATAATTCCATAAGAAAAAAAAAGATGAGCTAGTAGCTGCGAGGTTGGAGCGAGTAGGCCGGGCCAGGGAAACAGCAAAGCTGCGAGGGCGCATGCATGCAGAGGCGCAGGCCGGGGGAGGAGGAAGGAGGATCCGCCCGCCCGGGTGGGGAGAACCCAAATAATTCCCATACATGCATTTCGGACACGCGGCAACGGGCCCCAGATATATCATCTCCACTGCTCACCGGATGAAACCGTTGAGCTCGCCTCGTTACGTCGCTTTCGCTCGCACGCCACGCCTCGGCCCATGTGCTCCGATCCATCGCCTCGCTTTGCTATGCTTCCCCAACACGAGCGAGGGAGCCCGTGACTATGACATGGGGACCGGCACTGCTGACAGGGTTGGTTGGTGATCTTGCGCTTCCATTGCTATGGGCTCGTCGCGGTGGTCCTGCCCGGATGCCGATCGGGTTTGCCGTGCCGGATCGAGCGCTCACTGCGTCACCTCCTATCTAGCCTTCTTTCTAGCCGCGTCCCCCATCCCATTCCCATCGGTATACAAGCAAAGCGTATGTGGACGCACCGCCGGAGAAATACTACGTCATTTTCTGTCCTTTCCTGTATGTATGGAGCAGTATGGCCTACTCTTGGACTTATGGCAAGGAAGCTTCTCGTACTTGGTTACCACTTCGCGGATCAACTGGAACATCAATAACAGAAGGGGTGGAGTGGAACAGACAATTCAACGATCCAGTACTACAACTGTTTGGAATCGACGGTTGTGAAGGCGATACATTGCCGTCCCATTATTACGTGTGCTCTCTCTCTCACACACACACTCTACCCCAGCAGAAGAAAACACATCATGAAAAAAAAAGCTTGGAAACAGTGAGCCACTGCCTCGTCCCGGCCATTGGCGTGCGACGAGAATATCTTGTGGTTAGGGAGACACTATAAAACTGCCGCATGCGGGTCAGGTCCGTACGGACGACGCCCAATTATTGGCGTAATCCAAGTAGGCCTCTCACCTCCCAACACGTAGAATCCTTGCCTGCCTTTTGAATTGCGCCAGACAACGTGGCAAACCAGGGGGGCTAATTACGCGGTTGATTATACTAATCCAACTTTGCAGCGGACGAGGCCTAATACGTGGAGCCCCGTTTGAACGCCCGTGCCTTTCTGCCGCGTCACCGGGCAGCGTGAGCCTGCCTGCAGGGACGGATCGGGATCATGATGCTCTGCTTGTTTATCATGGTGCTTGGCGCGTGGGACTGTTGGGGTTTGCGAGACAGTTTTGTTTAGGGTTTCTTTTACCTGCGCAGGACCCTGCCCCTCTCTCTCAATAATAACGTCCTCATGGTCATGGAGGAGCGTTCTGATTGAGTCGTTATATTATTTTTTTCAAAAACAACAACAACAACATTGTTTATTTGAGAGTTTGTTAAGATAGACTAATTTATTGGGAGTCGCATCTAGCAATAACAAAGTGGTCCAGCAGAGGACGCGTCATGCTGTTGGCATTTCTTATTGCTTTTACCGCTTTCTTTTATAAAAGGAACAAAAAGAATTTGCTTTTACAACATCGAGCTCTGACGACGGACCTTACGGCGCCGCGTCCGAGAGTTGCATCGCGCGTCAATGGACGTGCACGGCGATATCAGCAATGACCAAAATGAGAGCCTTTTTCTTTTCGGGCAGAAATGAAGATTGAGGATAGGATTTGCTTTGCTCTTAGTTTTCACATCCTTTTTTTTTTTTGAGGAAATCTTAGTTTTCAGATCCGAAAGGAAGCAGCATTACCAGCCTTTTGGACAAATATATAGGCCCATCATGGGTGTTTCAAGAGGCCTCATATTTTGGACCGACCAGGCCCAATTAAGCCTACAAATGTCTCTCCTATTTTTCCAATGGGCTCTACGGATTGAACGTGACAATACGTCATCATTTTTTCTTCTGATTTCGGTGCTGCCATTCCATGGCGAGCATTAACATCTCTCTAAAAAAATGGTCTAATGTCTTCACTCTAACCATCTCGTTTTGATTGATCTAATGTTTGAGCTAGGGGCACTTTGTAGTTTCCCATGAGGCATACATATGAATTTTGGCAAACTCCATGGAAAATAAGAGTTGATATGTTCCGACCTGCTCTGCCACTTTTGATCAGCAACTCCGTCTATAAGGAATTGATAAGGTCAAACTAATAAGAAACATCAACAAGCTTTCGATAAGTTTAACTGCACTTGCTGGCTTGTCGTTTTATATTAGCACTTTGTATATTTTCGACATTAGGTATGCAAATTAAAGCGAACATATAATCTGTAGTTACATGTTCTCACGTAACGATCGATCTAGACCTTTTTATTTTGTTTACTTGGAAGGCCTATCAAGTGCACTTTAGTGCTTAGTATTTCGGAGGACAAACCTTTTAAAGAAAAACAAAAGGAGACCTGAGATACTCTTGGCGTGTTTTTATTTCCCTTTTGCCGTACAAGGAAGTTGAGCTCACGGCGGCGGCACTGTCCATGCCGTTGTGTCAACAGAACTTGTACTCGGATTAGTTTAGCCACACTTTACCAACAACTGAGCTGAAAAGAAGGTATTCTTTTGTCGCCAGAACACATACAGACACTTCATACGTATGTATCCTCATATTCTTATAGTTTTTTTTTTTTTTGGAGGAATCATATTCTTATAGTTAACCGCATGCGGCATGTACCTCGCACATATGAAAGTCAACACGAGATGCTGGGGCGGATGGATAAGGGTGGAGCGTAGCGATGGCAAAGACAGCTGAAATTGCTAGATTTTAGGACCAAAGTATCGATCATACTGGGCTAAACTATGGATTGAGAATTACAGTAGCATATAAATGGTCACCCCTATTTACTTGGTTCATTTTCAGTGTTGGACCCACTGACCCAGCTGATTTATGGCCAAGCTTCACCACCACAATCGGTAGACTGACCATGTCGTCATAATCACCTCGCCCTCACCAACATGTGGTTTATAATCGAGATAATAAATAAAAATAACCAAGCTGAACAAATGACTGTTGTCTTCTCTACACAAAAATAGCACCCCAGCCTTTCCTCTTTAACTCGATGCACCCAAATGACGACACTTTGTGCACATCAGTTGACATCAACGATAGAGATGTACTTCAGCCAAAACAATTTACTACCACTAATACCACTGGAAACAGACGAACCGCATCCCTGGCCTTTGTGAGCCCGTTTTTCTTTAAAGCAACTGGGGTCGTGCAACCGTAAGCAGGATACGCTGGAAGCCTCAGCCACAGCCCAAACTGCTCCAGCCCAGCGGCTGAATTCCGGTTTGTTTGCCGGCATCCTCTACTTTCCACGTTTTTCCGGCTGCCGTGCACGAACCCAACCAGAACCAGCAGGGCGCCGCGCGGGAGCACGGCAGCCGACGCCGGGTCAACATCCGAACAAGGATCCGCAACACGCGGCTCAACCTGATCTCCCACTTTTTTCCCCCCGAAACTCCGACCCCTTTTTAAAGCCGCGGCATCCCGCGAGTCCATCACTTCCAAACTTCCAGGTCGTCAACTCCAAGTCTCCCACTCCAACCCAAGCGCCCGTGCTGGTGCTGCAAGTGCAAGCAAGCTCCGTTCCGGTTCCTTGTTCCCGGCTTCCGGCAAGATGATCCTTGTGGTGGTGCTCGCGGAGCTGCTGCAGGAGTACACGGCGAAGTTTGCCCGGGCGCTGGAGCAGGTGCTCAACGACGCGCCGTTCCCGCGCCGGGTGCGATTCCTCGTGCTTCAGGGCCTCCCCGTCGTGCCGCCGGCTCTGCCCCCGCCGCACGGCCACGGCGTCATCGCCACCGGAGGCTGATCATTCAGGCCGTCGCCGCCGCAGCAGCAAGCCAAGATGCCGCATATGCCCGCACGCGCGCGTGTCTCGCTTCATGTAGTCGATTCAATTTTGCCGGCCACACCCACACGTTGCTGTAAACCAGACCATCTTCTCGAAGGTTCCTGTAAATATTCTTCGTGGTATGTAGACTGTGACGACACTTTTTTGTTAAAGAAAACTATAATGCTCTCGAGGAGTATCTTTGGATCATGAACGCACGAGACAAATAGCAAAAGCGTTTTATTCCTCTTTTTTATTTGGCGAAAAAAGCGCTTTTTTATTTCTGGCTGCTCGGAAATATCCAGCTACTTCGAGATAGGCACGGTTTAGGTAACCAATGATAGGAACTGATGAACAGTTGGACTAGAATATCGTGGTCTCGTGCTTTCGGCTGCACAGATCAACCCGGCCTCCCTTTCTATTGACTGACCATAACATAATACGACATTGAACATGCTCCCTTACTTTATCCACTTGGCGGTCGCAAATTTTCAATCTTCATTATGTGCTGAGTTGGTGTCCTTATTCAAGCCAAGCCACTGTGAATTGACCCTCAAGCTGCCGAGACGGAAGCAAGTGAAGATTGGGCACTGGATTCGCGAAGTGCGTCGCTGTCCTCCGCCACATCTCTCGCAACATCCGCTCGATGACGATGTTCCTTAGTATTTGTGCCTTCCAAATGGGTCCTCTCAAGCTCTGTAAACAATGTCGTTTTGGGTTCCTCCTGCCATCCCTTCCTCGCTTAGACGCTTACACCAAGCATGCTGCGAAGTGCGAAGATGCAGACTGATCGCGTCGCAAAACACCTCTAAACACAGAGTAAAGTATTTGATATAGGCATATAGCAGCGCCACAACTGCTCTACCTTGTGTAATTCAACTTCAGAGCATTTTCGCGCCCGCCACACCGAGCTTAATTAATGAAACATTCGTGACATAAAAAGCAACCTAAACAAAGTGATCTTGTATGTCATCTTCTTTTGTCATGTAGGATGTATGCTGTTCTTAAGTACCACTATTTTTTTTAATATACCTCTTCCCAGCTACTCTGATAGCTACAAGTATACTTTGGTTATTGATTTTTATCACAAGTCTGCTTGAGTATGGGTTTGTAGTAATGTATATTGAGCTTATCACACAACCCTGCTTGGGTATCACTTTGCTGTGTCAATCCAATTGTTATTGATTTCTATGCTTGGAGCTTCTGCCTCGGCTGTATTGCCCTCAAAATTTCTGTTCTCACATTACGTATGCAAGACTAAATTGTCTGCAATCAGTATCTCCAGATGACACAGCTAACGATCTTGTATATTTATTTTATTTGAAACACCTATAAAGTAGCACACACTTTATGTAGCTGTCTGTTCTGTTGATTCTCAAGATACCATAATCCAGGCCTGAGCAAAAAAGAATCAATTACCTGATATACGCAGGAGTAACACCAGCTCTTTTTTTTTCGATAAACTGGTGTAACAGCACATTGTTTAGGTCAGTGTCCATTGCATATCAGTTATACCATGATATCTCGAACAGTTTGCGTGAAAGGTTGATTCAGATGAATTTCATGTCGTCTGAATTCACACTGGAGTTGAAACTTGAACAGCACGTGCCCATTACATTCAGCTTTCCAGTGATTTATTCAGCAGCTAGAGCTTACCTGTACTTTTTGGTGCTTGATCTGGTCTGTTGGTAAGCTCTTGGCGACAAACGGTTATTGATCTCAGTATCCTGTCTTGATTCGAGGGAAAAAAACGAGATCTCAGTATCCTGATTGTACTATGCACTGCGCTGATGGAGAATTAAGACCAATTCGTTTCCTCTTTCGCCGCTACTGATTGCGAAGTGATACAATGATACGGCATAACAAGATACGGAACCAACTCTGAATAACGAGACTACATTGTGCAGTCTTGCTGACAACCGAAGTTTCAGACTTTCAGTTAAGCTTTTCACAGGCAAAACAGAAGGAACCCTGCAGTTCACGAGATTGAATCGCCATCTCCTGGAACCTCCAGTTCCTATAGCGGAGAGAAATAGCACCATATACACCTATCACTATCAGCCAATCCAGATTCGCGCCTGGTCACAGGAACTGGAGGGAGTATATTTTCGTCTAAACCCACAAAATCTATTGACCTGATGGTTCACGAACGTGCGTGATGGTGGCTTTATCGTGATCATGACACTTCGTGGGAAGTCTGAATTCTGAAGATAATATTTCCTCTGGTCAAATTAACAACAAGTGAGAGGAGCTGAGGAAACTTTCATCGGAGGACCTCTAGAGGAATACTACGTTCTGTCTATTTGTAGATAGAGAATGTTGAGACTGAGAATTGAGTAGTTGAGCTCTGTAGTAGCGGGTTAAAAAGGCCGCGGTGGCGGAACACAAGAATGCCACTCGTCCTTGTCACTACTTAGTTACATACTGAGTAGCGGTCTAAAGACAGGTAATGACCTAGGTTACACTTAAGTTAAAAAGGACGTAAGCAGCGGTATAAGGACCGCTACTCACGCCCACCGCGCCACTTCACTTCACCGCGTTCACCGGAGGGGGAGGGAGGCGATTGAGGTCGAGGTCGCCATGGCTACACATCACCGCTCCGCCCGACGTGTCGGCGTCTCCTCCGCACGATGCGGTGTTGTCGCCTCCTCCGGGATGGATCTAGCGGCTCGCATCACCGGATCCACCCTTGGGGCGACGCGGAGGGCACGACCGCAGTCGGAAGACGGAGGAGGAGGAGGGTGCATCGGCGAGGACGACGACGCGTCGGCCCCGTGTGCGTTAGACACTCCGCGCCTTACCCCACTTACCTCGACGCTTGGTCGTCTTCACCGTGGAGGAAACTTGGCGGTCAAAGGCGGAGGAAATCCGGCGGTCGAAGACAGAGGAGGAGGCCGGCGGCGACGGAGGAACCTAACCAAACCGCCTAAAAAGAGCCGGTGCAGCACGCGCGAAAGTGATAACGCCGTGTCTCACGATCACCTTTTCAGAAAGGGGCGGTTCGCAGTAGCGGGCCTCCTTGTCCGACCCGCAACTAAATTGACCTCATGTCTTAGTTGCGGGCGTGACGGAGTCCGTAACTCGCGCTTTACCGAGTAGTAACGGGCTCGGCGATCCGTAGTTGCGGCCCGGCTGTTCCTGCAACTATGACTAGGGATGGCAACGACGAGAAATGCAACGGGTGAAAATCTACACCCGCACTTGTCGGGTTTCGGTGGGTGACGGATCCGATTTTTAATGTACAATAATAATAATATATTTATAATTAAAATTAGTAACAATAATAAGAACACCATAGCCTTTTATCTTAAACAAGTTAAGGGTAGGCTAGTTATAGTTAAAATTAACATATAACTAGAATATTTATCTTTATTTAATACAGAAAAAAATCAACAAGCAAAGAAATTAGACAAAGTAATATCGATAGTCCAATATATATCTAGATTCGGGGCCCACGAGTGGGAAAAAACCCGCATTTGTCCTGCCATTTCACGAGGCGGGTGCGGATGAGATCCGTGGATGGGAAAGTGCACGGCACATGTACCGATCTTTTTATTAATAACTGATATTTTTAAATTTATTAATATTAATAACCGATGAATTCGAAAATTTGTAAAAGTAGTCGCTCTGTCGTCATTTGAATAGGGGATAGGTTCCTATCGCCCCACCACCGGGCGACAGCCTAAGTAAGTGGGCCCTGTCGCCTTTTGAATGAGTGAGTGGGTATGACCCTCCTGGTGGGAGGGCGATAGGAGGATGGTTGGCGTGTTCTTATTTTTGAATTTTTCAGCTTAACGAGTTAAGCCTCCTAAAGTCTCGGTTAAGTATATTTGTACAAATTGAAAACTTGTGCCCATTTTTTGGTGGTAAAGTATATATTGCTGTAACCATTTTAACTTACAATAGTCCAAAATACGTTTACAATTTTATTAAAAAATATATAAAGTAGGCTAGTTGTTAAGCACTAAAGTTGTTAGCCTTAACAACTAGCCTACTTTATATTTTTGTTTTATAAACTCATTTTGGCCTGTCGTAAGTTAAAATGGTTGCAGCAACATATACTTTACCACCAAAAACATTGGCATAAGTTTTCGATGCATAAAAGTATATTTAATTGAGACTTTAGAATGCATAACGGTCAAGATGAAAAATTCGAAAATGGTAAGGACACACGAGACATCCTGTACCACCAGGTGGGCAATACCCACCTGTCGCCCGAGCAAAGGGTGACTGGGCCCACTTATTCGGGTTTCGAGCGATAGGTATCTATCACCCTCAAAGGACGACAGAGTGACTACTTTTATAAATTTTCAAATCGACCGGTTATTAATAAAAAATAATTCCCCATCTACCGGACCCGATGGGGCCCGCACTCGAGACCCTAATTGCCATGCCTAGTCTATGAGGGGTCATAGTTGTGGTCAGGTTGCTTTTCGATACTTAGGGCCCGTTTGGAAGACACTCGGATTTTCACAATCCAGCTGCTAGAAGCTACGAGGGCATCAAACGGGACGAATTTTGGTCCAGCTTTTGCAATTGCAGGTGCCAGATTCTGAAAATCCGGATAGTTGGTGCGGGCTAGCTAGAGGTAGATACTCGGATACATAAATTACCAATTTATCCTAGTTCTTTGGTGAAAATTACAGAGATTTGCCCTCGGCTCCCTTTCCTTTGGCTTCTTCCGCGTGCAACCTATCAGCTTTTCGCCATGTCCGCTCGCAACAACAAATCGACCTGTGCCACCTCCTCCATGCCCGTGCTCATCCCCGTCGATCCCCACGCTCGAGGCCGCCCCCAATCTCGTGCGCCTCCTCCCACGCAAGTCCAAGCAAGGTCCCAAGGTTCCCCATGTTGGCCTTGACTTCTTCAGCGAGCTCACATGGTGCCCCATGGCGGCGGCGTCCTTCGAAGGTCGTGGCAGCTGTTCTTGTCGTGTGTCGTAGACTTACCTTACGAGTATACATTGATCGGAAGAATGATTTATCAAGGACATGATGGCGTATTGAAGACATAAGACCGGTGGGGCAGGCTCACGAGTGGCGTCCGAACGGTATAGGATTCCGAGAAGGTTCCATAAGACCGGTATGGAAACAGAGGCGGACAACAAGACTGGATTAATCCTCAAGAAAAGTACAAGACCGATCGAGTAGGACTCGGAATTGATAAGAAAGTTTAGAGATGGAGTTTCTAAGTATGTAGATATTATATCCGAGTAGGATTCTACATGTAACCTTGCCTCCCGGACATATAAGGTGGGGGCAGAGACCCCTAGAAAGACAAGTTCTCATAGGTTCTCACAAGTTAGGACAAGTTCCTACAATTTAGACAACTCGCAATTAGCAATCTGCTAAAGGCAATACATAACACACAGGGACGTAGGGTATTACTCTCGATTCGAGGGCCCGAACCCGTCTAAAATCTCGTGTTCTTGTGAGTTTTGTGTGTTACACCATCGAATTCCATGCTCGTGAGGACCGGGTAGTTCTAGTGCCGAGTTTAAGACTCGACATCGTGCCTCCGTCGAAGTTGAGGGACTTGAGCGGGGCTTCGTCCTGCCTCACTACCGAATGACAATTAAAGCTAGGCCATGTGGGCTAGAAAATTAGATTGAGGTAGCTACATTCCAAACAGCAGTAGTAGATTATGAGCTGAATCCAGCTTCTGAAATCCATTGACAAAATCCAGATTTTCAGAATCGCTGGTCGCAACCAAACGGGTCCTTAGTAGCCCCTTCAGCAACCCGTTGCTGAGGCAAAAATGGAGTTCCGCTAATTGCAGTAGTGTAAGAATAGCGTGAGCCAAAGAGTTTTTCCTTTCTTTTTATCTTTTAGAAAGGTGTCTAAACACGTGTCGCTTACCAAACATACAAGTTCCAACGGAACACGAGCGACAGTAAGACGATATTTCAGTTCGACCGATGCGACGTTTCAACGGAAAATCATAGGTTGCAAAGAGACAAACCAACGTCGAGTGTCGTCCGTACACCGATCGATGGCCTCGGCGACAGCCCGACCACCCTGAATGGCTGAACGCCGATCCGTTGGCCGGGCAACCGCTACGTTCCACGGCGAGCCGCAACTGGTTCCGGGGCCCATGCTGCGGGGCGTGGCAGTATCAGGTTGGAGACTGACCGACAGAGCCCGCGGCGGCCGGATAACTTCGCGCCGTCTTTCCGGGTTCCGTATACCGGGGGCGGGCAGGTGCGCGAACCCAACCGTCTCGTTCCGCGGCTTCTAGCGCATACCAGCGGGCGCACGGCAGCCCCGCCGCCGCGGGGTCACATCCAAACCAGGGTCCGCAGCCCACGGGACGCGACACGCAAGGCCAGTCCACCTGCTGATTGATCCATCACCTGATCTCCCCGAAACCCGACCGGTTCCATATAAAGCCTCGGCGTCCCCGCTCCGACGATGCAAATCCAGTCCATTCCACGGTCCGCATCCAAGTTCTGAGTCCAACCCAAAGCGACCCACCTTACTGTGAGCACAAGAAGGTTCCTCATTCCTCTTCGAATAAAAAGGAAAAAAAAAAAAAGAAGGTTCCTCCATCAGCGTCTTCGTTCTCGCGACGATGATCCTGGTTGCGGTCGTGGCGGAGCTGCTGGAGGAGTACACCGCGCTGGTGGCGCGGGTGCTCGAGCAGCTGTTCAACGACGCGCCTTTCCCGCGCCGGATGCGCTTCCTCATGCTGCGGAGCCTCCCCTTCCTAACTTCGCCTCTGCCCCCGCCGCCGCCGCCGCCGCACGCGCTCCGCGTCACCACCCGAGCCTGATCGTCATCGCCGGCAGATCTTCCTCTGCTAGCTTGATTCTTGGTGTGTTTCCACTGTTTCCTTCCGTTCTGTTCCAGTTCTGGCCACACATGGTTATCACTGTGAAGAAACTCTCTGAATTTGTTCCTGTAAATATTCGAGTCATACTGTAACTGTAAGCTAGAGTACAAATGAAGCCACTCTTCATTTTTTGTGAAAGGAGGAAAAGTTCTCTGCTGGAAACATCGTTTCTTTGTTGTTCTGACTAAAATAATATTCCTACCTGTTGCTGGATGAGGCCATGACAACACCATGCGACGGCTGCTTCGGCTTAACCTGGAGGGTTTCTGGATGCTTCTGAAACATGTTTTAGGTCGCCAATGATAGTGACAGTTGGATCATGCATCATGTGCTCGTTCATGGCTGCAATGCGCAGAGAAAAACTGGGGAACGAATTTTGCGCTGTCAGTCATGTGGGACTTCCTATATGGCTTCCGAATGGCCCTCAGGAAACGGGCACACCGCCTAACAGGTTAACCGCCCACCCTAACACCTTCTCCACCCTGCAGCACCAATCGACTTCAAAATTTTGAATGATTCCAGAAAATCTAGCTCAATATTGTTGAAATTGTGGATTCGAATTGTTGTAACTGTGCATTCAAAATGTTAAAGGTGGAACTTCTACAAAGGTGAAAGAATCACAAGCAGGCGCCGAGACCGGACGGCTTTACAAGGCGCTTTTACAAGGCCTGCTGCTCGGTTCCGAATGTTTTTATTTGCGAGTTCAACTAAACTTTCTAACAAGTTTTATGGTTGCCATGACGCCGCAGTTGTTATGCAAAGTGAAAACATACAAAAGTTCTAGTTTCAAAAATGATTTTCGTTCATCTTGTACGCAAATATAAACATAAGTTCCAAAGCAAGGCCTAGGACAGGCTAAAGAGAACACACGTTTTGGAGAAGCTTGTTGCGTTTGTTTCTCCCGATCCCAACAGTACAACAGTGCATCACTGCCTAATGGAACAAGAACGACAGTACCGTGATTCCGCAAGTCAATAACAGAGCAGATTTATTCGATATCAACATGGATGCGCTACTGTTACGACCAACGATTCACAACCCCCACCGTTCCTGCGGGAACTCATCAAGGAACATGCTGCATTCACTTGTCAGAATGCTACGCTCACGGCCGCGCAATTACAGCCGGATCAGAGGGAAGAGCTTCTTCCACGCTTTCTTACACCTGTACGCGGTGAACGCCGCCAGGTACTGCTTGGGCGCGTCCACCATGGTCGACGCATCCCCGCCCGGACCCGGCTCGTCGGCGCCCCAGAAGCGCGCCGCGCGGCGCTTCTTCCGGACGGCGGCGAGCACGTCGCCGCGGTTGCATATCCCCCACACGGTCACCTTCTGCTGCTGGTAGTCCACCTGAACCGAATGTATCCCTGCAACATACACATTTTTTCAGATAAAGAAAGTTAGTAGCTTTGCAATTCGATCACTTGGTACACTGTTCTGATTCGAACGCACAGACGACGCGTACCTTTGAGATTCGACAGCGCCTTCTTGATCTTCTTCTCGCACCCGTAGGAGTAGAGCGGCACCTTCATCTCCACGTACTGCGCCTCGATCTCCCCCCGGCGAGCACGATCTGCATGTCCCCCATCGGATTGCACAATACCAAGGAAGCTCTCCGCTAAACGCGAACTCAGATCGGTGTTGCAGACAACATCGAGGAACGCGTTTATATACGCGCTCCGACAGGCGATGCCGTGAACGGGAGTGGATCATGGGACCATCCTTGCATATACCCGGCGGTTGGCACGCATGTGCGCAGCCATGGCAATATGGCGATCATCGCGTCACCCTGGCTCGCTTTTCAGTTCCGATCCGTCGCCACGCGCACTTTTTCGCCGGAGCGCACGAGAGCTTGTAGCTTGTTCAGGGCTCAGACGCGACGGCCGATGATTAGAAAAGAGGGTGGTAGTGGAGGGGTGACGTGTAGTCAGTGGCGGCCCGCCGCTGCGAGGCGTCCGCGCCCATGTGAGGCGCCGTGGAAAGCCGGCGGATGGAGGCGGCGGCGCCGTGCTCCGAGTACGTGGCGCCCCGCGCGGCGGCGCACTGGCCATCTTTAATTAGCTTTTGGGGCTGATCTTTGTGAGGTGGCCCGGTCCTGATTTTTGTTATGGGTAAGGTGAATAAAGCGTAATTTGGATTGGATTACGACTTGTTTCGGCTCTCTTTTCCCATGTGCATCTTCTGTAGTTCTGTTTCTTTCCTGTCAACAAAAGACGGTGTGGGTTTGTCAGGTCGGCTGCAACACATTTGATTGCGATCCACGCCCACCGGTATCTATTTTCATGTACTTGTCTGGGCGTCATTTTGCTCTCTACATTTTTGTTTTCCTTTTGCATTTGCGAAATGCTTCTATATATTCTTCTTTTGCGAAAGCTAGTGACTGTTTTTTCCCCTGAAAGACAAGCGATGTTAATGCAGATACAAACTTGAAATCATGTTGTGACAAAGGCATTGATATCATCGTGCTAAAGATACCTTCGAAAACTCCGGATGGACAAATTACAGAGGACACAGGTAACATCATCGATAGCCACGATGAAATATCCCAACAACATTCGTGTGCTATGACGACCAGGAGGCGCGAACTCGACCGATAAATCTCCGGCTGATCACGAAGGTTCTCCAAGCTCACTGTCTCGTCGAGGGCACAAAGCGCTCGCCGTAGCCCGTAAGTTTATTGGATTGCATCCGTATGACTACTACCAGTGCAAAGCACAGTGCAATGGCGATGGCGATAATGGCCGTCTCCATCCTGGCTGCGGCCATAGCAGGCGTCGCGGCATCAAACCCGCCGGATCCCCGGAGCTACCTGACGTCGTGGGGCGGGCCGGGGTGCACGACGGCGTCAGGGTGGATCAGCAGCGCGGGGTCATGCGGGTGCAACGACCTCGCCTTCTACGGCGGCCACGAGTTCAACTTCCGGGGCGAGACGGCCACGCTCTACACCTCGCCCGGCTGCTCCGGCACGCCGTACCAGGTGTTCGAAGACACCCAAGCCTGCGACGACTTCGGCTGGCGCAGCATCCACATCGACTGCTGAGCAATAACCTCGAGTAATAATGTCCTGATACATGCGTATCCAAGGTTATCCAGCAAAAATTGCCAAGACTGCTGGTAAGTACTATCAAGCTCTCTTTTGCAGCTCTTCCCACTTCTTAATGAAAAACATGCCAAGGCATGCTCTCGAAAAAAAAAGTACTATCAAGCTCACAGATGTACCAAAAAGTTTTTCCAGCAGCATCAGCTGGACCAAACTTGTTACTTCATCTGGCCATCGCAGTCTGGATGGCAAAAAAAATAGTATGATGATTGATGCCATGGAATTACTATTGTTATATGACACCCATGTTCCTGATGGTTTAATTTGACACTGGCAAACGAATATACTAAGACTGATGAACTGCAATAACCCGAGTTTGGGCAATCAGTATCAAAGAACTCAAATGGCTAAACAAAAACACTAGTGCTTCCCACAAAAACATTAGATGGGAATTCGCTCTTCAAAATAACAACAGCATCGCGACTTCACGTATACTGCTGCAGAGGATCCAGTGTGAGAAGACAAGGCACCTGTCAATATCCAGACCTCATGAACGATCTTTCACCCATGTTCTCTGCAATTAATGCAAAAAGATTCATGACAACTTTTCTTATTAAACAATTTCGTCTGTAATGTCAGGTTTATATACAACTATGATAAAAGAATCTAATAACCAAGACGCAACAATGCAAAGTTGATTTAGAGAACAATTTACCTGAAACCTTGATCTACTTATCGGCTGTGGTTCTGGTTTAGCTGAATCCTCAGCAGCATCAAGCTCAGAGATGGCCCTGACTACTGCATCTGATAAATATTTGTCAATGCCAACATCGAAAAAGCACCCTCGATCCTGTGCATCCTCTACAATATTCTGCCAAACAGTGTTACTGATGGACAACGTAATTCCATTTCCCACTATCCATAAGCAATGCCTGGAGAAAGAAAAGAACAAAACTAAATTACATAATTGTCACATTGTGCATGCACTCAAGTAAAAAGCCAGACTACATAGAAGATTATAAACTATCTAGAAATGGTCTCGCTTGGTGCAGGCAAACTTACTTTGCCCTTGTTAGAGCTACATTTGTTCTCTGTAAGTTAGCGAGAAACCCAACTGAACCAATTACATTGCTCCTGACTGTTGATATGATAATAATATCTTCTTCTGAACCTTGAACACCATCCACAGATTTTACTTTCACTGAGAAACCATCATATGTATTGTAAGAATTCCCAACTTTTTCCTGGATAGCTCTAACTTGAGCATTGTATGGGGACACAATACCAACAGAGAGCTTGCTTCCTGTACAAACAGTCTCTGTAATCAACAAAGAGAACACATTACACACCAAAGGATATCATACTTATCAAAAACGAAAGAGTAACACATTAAAAGTAATGAGAACAAGGCCGGCCTTTACCTTTGAATAATCTCTGCACAATCAAAACAATTGCAGCAATTTCTACAGTGTTTTTCAGGCTTCGACCATGCTCCTCAGTTGTTTCATGCCCACCATCAACATGTATAAATGAATAGGGTCCAAACGGTTTTCCTGATAAAAATTTCTTTCCATAGTTCATATTAGTGACATTGGGGCCATCAGTTATCTTGCCGTCATAAAATGTAGCAACAGGAAACTTGCTTATTTCTGGATGCATCCGGTACTGGGTATCGAGAAGGTGCTTATTATAGCCCAGGGTACTTAACCTCTCAAAGACACTTCGCCCAAAATTAGCACTATTAGATATCTGAAGAACCACATTACAAGTCAATAAAGGTGTACAAAGTCAAAATCCAAAAAAAGAGTTACAAATAAAAGTAGCTTACTTCACTTTTCACAAGAGCAGGTAACTGACACTCGTCACCAATAAAAATAGCATGCCTTGTGCCAGGCAGCAGCAAAGGAATTAAAGTCTCACATTCTTTGAGCTGTGCAGCCTCATCGATGATCAGGGAACGTATACCTGGGGAATGCTTTCCAGTAGGTACATCGTACAACTTGGAAGAGCTAGAGACTGTGCAGATAATGCATCTCGTTCTTGACAGCAGGTAGAGTTGAACAGACCGTGCATTGTATCGTTTTGGAAGCTTCAAGTTCTCGGAAAGATATCTTAATTCTTGCACACACAAAGATCTTGCAGAATTGAACTTTGATTTATTGCATGAGATAATCCGTATAGAGGCAAGTTCGGAAGGCCAGAGCACAGGGTCGACATCATCTTCTAGTTTAATTTCCAAAAGTTCATTTGACCATATATCATCATCATTACAAGAATTGATCAGATCATGAAGAATTTTGACCAATTCAAGCACCAGCAGCATACATTCAAAGCTCTGTTTCATTTTTGGGTTCCTTGGAAGATCCTTGTGCAGTACAGAGATGTAACTACATATTTTCCCACAGAGATTGTTGTAGTCATTTTTCAAATGATTCTTGAATGTCTCACGCTTATTGCTCAACTGGTAGTTGATCACAGAATTCTCCAGAAGAGATATAAGTGAGCGCAAGCAATGCATCCAGCCAGTGTGTGGCTTAAAGCATGGTAATAAGCGCTTAGCACGAGAATCAAGGTACACCTTGGAAAGGTCATTGTCACCATCTATGTTCATCAGTTTGCTTCCAAATAGAACAATGTCATTCAGGAAGACGCTGTCATCTGAAGCCTCCACAAGCTTAGTAATTCGAGTTGCTACCTCCATCACAGCAGTATTGGTAGGCGCACAGGCAAGTGCCCTTCGGCCCTTGACAAGCAGTGCCCACAAGATAGAGGAGATGGTTTTTGTTTTACCTGTCCCAGGGGGGCCCCATAATAGCTTTATGGATGAATAGTTGTATTTTTTTACCGAGACACAGTCTGCTACAGCATTCAGCTGTGAATCGTTTAGATTTAACTTCTCTAGGCCGAGGCTATCAACCAATTTACGATCAAAAACTTGTGGCGACTCGGAGCAAGATGAGCTGCCATATTCAATTGCCTTCATGTAAAATAAATAAATAGATCACAAACAATGTACATTGTCAAACATAGCACTTTATATGCATAAAAAATTATATCATTGTTAATTTAACAGTTATGCCAGACCATTTGCATAGTGAAGTGGTACAATGTTGGAAAAAAAACTATTCATGAGAAACTAGCAGCTGGCTAAAGCTAAAAGTTATAAATTAATACAATGTAAACTAGAGGCTTAATATATAAATATTGATATTAAAAAGATGAATGTGTCAACAAAGATAGGGTGTAGTGCTTACTCTGCGTGAATATGACCAGCATATGCTTGTTGGCTTGAACTGCCACACTTCATTTACAGGACCTATGCTCTTTTTTTCAAAAGCTTGACGAGATTAGTGTCATTTTCTCCTAAACAAAGGCATTTGCCTATACGATTATATGTCTTCATGTTTAAAAGAAACACAACAAACAACAGCTCTTTTGGTTTCCTTGTTTCACAATCTACATCAACAGGAACGGCGGATGACAAATGAACAACACAACAATTAGGAAAGAAGAATTCTTCTTCTTCTTCACTTTTGAGAACGGAACCCAGCACAAATGATGCTTTGTTTCGTGTCAAATCAGACACATGTGTCGGTTTTCGTGCAGATAACATTATGATATCTTGCTCTGCAGGTTCATATGTCTCCCTTGACTTCCCATACTTCACTGGTTCTGCAACTTCAAAACCAAATATTGGCTTCTGAGCATCAAGTTTTACAACCCGGATCACTTCTACAAAGCTCGCATGAGCATAGCCATCTAATGACGAGAAGAAATCTGCATGTACTTCTTCAGTCAACGGCCAAGCAAAAGAATCCAAGTAACTCTCATACGACGTGAAAGTATCCGGTATCAAATTGACCTGCAGTAAATACCAGAGATAGATTTACAGTTCATCTGTGTGAAGGGAGAAATGCAGGTGATCTTCCAAAGGAACCAGAGTAAATAAAAGTCCATCAGCAAGTAGAGAAGAGAAAACAGGCCACTCCATTTGTAGATGAAACTACATGCATTTGCTATGATCGACTCCAGAGGTGGAACAAAATAAAGCAAGCCAGGTCACTTAACAAGCTTCGACTTTTGTTTTTTTCTGAAACTTTGGGATCCACCTTGCTTTACTGAATACGATCCTTTGTATAAATCATAACGAGACAGTTTTCATGACAAAGCTCTGCTAACATATCACAATGTACCACCCGTCTTAACATCTAAACAAAACCAATCAATGGTGCCAGTAGGGATTTTTTTCAATCCACGACGACTCCATTCGAGCTTAACTCTATTTGAGGGGAAAGCCGATAGGGTGCGTATATCCATTCAAATCTAACCTACCAAGAATAGGCCAGAAAAAACAGCAGTAACACTGGATCCCTAGTATCCACGCTCCACTAGAAACACACATCTGTAAACAGGAAGAGAGGAGGCGAATGAGAGAGGATTACTCTTGCCATGGGATGGCCGGATGGGTGGTGGAAGCAGTCGGCGATTGTGTAATACGTGGAGCTTGGGCCCCGGATGCACAGGCGCCGGACAGCATAGATACGCCATCGCGGCCGTGGCTGTAAGCAGGGCCGCCGGCATCTGAGGACCAATCGAGTAGCTTAGCCTCCGGCTCCGGCCGGTGACCGGCGACCGCTACGCCGGAGCCTGAACTCTCGAGGAGACGTCTAGATGGGCCCGGATGGGCTTAGCTGGTTGGGCCAGGGTGAGTAGGCCTAATTGTGCCTGGGTTTGGACAAATCTTAAAAAAACGAACAGTTCGAATCTCCTAATAAAAAAAAGGAACAGTTCGACTCCACAAACGACGATTGTAACGATTTGCCAATACAACAAACTCCAGAAACTCCAAAAATGGAGCAGTTTCTCTCTTCATAGAAACGATTTAATTGCTGGAACAAAACTCCATACTAGACTAAAACTCATGTGCAGAACTGCAGGTTGAAGGAAAACCATCATACAGGCAACAAGACTGAAACATGAAAACAGGACGTAAGGAAGAAATGGTCACCTCGTGCAGGAAGAGGTTCCTGTTGAAGACGTCCTCCACGGACCAAGAGAACACCTGCCTATCGAGATAGCTGAGAGCGAACTTGCTGGCATTCTTCACCATCCTGTTCTGATAGTAACAAGCCACATCATGGAGTGGTCCCGCTCCCGTCGCCTCTCCTCTTCGTCGCCGCTTCCAACCCGTGAGTTTACCGTTCCTCCTCATCTCTCTCGTATCGTTCCTTCACAGTTTGGAAGCGAATCAAGGATGGAGGAGACCTTTGGGTTTCGGTTCTTTTTGTTGCTGAGGAGACCTTTGGGTTTCGGTTCTTTTTGTTGCTGAGACAGGGGTGGCGCGGTTAACGTTGTTCTGCTATTGTTTCGTTTCTCTCAAAGACTGTTGCACTTCCAATCCTCATGGGAGCTCGCGCTTAATAAATTGAGCTTAAAGACGATCCGCTTCATCTCCTGTGGCTAATGGAGAAAGTTTGTTTATCCCGGACCAATCGATTGCAAACCTGTCCACTACGAGGGTGAACTTGTTATATTTCATTTTATTTTGTCTACACGTGTTTTATTGGATGGACGAAGAGGGACGGAGTGTCATCCACGGATATCACTCGTTTCTTGGTGTTTGGTTCAACGTCAATGAGAGACAGGTCATCTCTCACAGGAATATACTCTCAATATGCTTGGATGAATCTATCCCGCAAAATTGGTGGGACGGAGCTATCCACCTTTACTGATCATGCTAATTAGTAAAAAATTAGTAATATTTAATGTGTTATGTGAATAACTAGTATATATTACTAAATAATTAGTATTTATAAGTACAAACATGTTAGTTAGAGAGTAGTATATTAATTAATTCAAATATGATTAGTGTTAATTATAAAATTTTTAGTTAATTAGTGATGTTAATGTTTAGATAATTTTAATATGTTTATTTACAAATTATCATATATACTATTACTATTAAATTTAGAATATAATTAGATGATGATTCTTGTCCCTCTCGTCCTCGTTCCTTCAACCAAACAAAAAAACATGAATGACCCCATCCATCGAAGCAAACACCACGATGGATAAGCTCATCCACCAGATCGTGGATGACGTTGTCTCGTCTCTCTTTGACGCTCAACCAAACGCACTGATGCAAACACACCGAGCTGATGCTATTTTTTCTTCAGTCCAATGCTGTGCAGTTTTGGCAGCACAAACTGACCGATCACTTCCTTTTTTTTAAAAAAAGGAACTGATCGATCATAGACACAATTACTGGACACTAGTACGCCGTGGCGGGCGTGTGCATTATCCAACGAAAGGCAAATATACGACCAGTCGACTGGAACAATGTCGATCCGCCATGGCCTTGTTTGCCAGCATGGCCTAATTAACCGGCCGCCGCCGCGTCCACACGGCAGCGCAAGTATTTATACTACTACTCTTGTGAGCGCACGTCCAGCGAGGGTACAACACTACCGGAGACGAGACGGTCACGCTGTAAGTAAAAGAGAAAATTCTCTTTATGGGCTCAAAAAAATGAGGCTTCTTTTCATGGTCTTAAAAAAGTCAAACTTTTCTATGAGACCCAATTTCATTTTTGACTTCTCTATATGGCCTTGCCGTCAAATTTAGTGTCTAACGATGTTAATTCTAGTATAAAAAGACCGTTTTACCCCTAGAGCAAAATAAAATTACCTTTTTTTAAAAAAAATATTCTGCTAGAAGTATTCATCTTCTGGTAAAACGATCTTTTTATACTAAATTTAACACCTTTAGGCATCAAATCTAAGCCTTATAGGAAATTTTGATTTTTTGGAGGCCGTGGAAGGAAGCCTCATCTTTTTGGAGGTCATAGAGATAGTTTTCTCTAAGTAAAATTTGTTCAGCGACAATCTGGAAAACGCGTCACGGAATAACACGACGAGTAAAAGCAACCTGAACTGCTACGGAAAATTATTGTTTACCGAGTGTCCCTACTATTACTGAGTGTATTTAGTTGGTCACTCGACAAATGGCGTCTTTACCGCGTTCAAAGTAACAACCACTCAGCAAAAAAAATGCAATCGGCAACCCACTTTTTTGTCGAGTGTATTTTTTCATCGGCAAAAAAATATTTTTTCCTTCTATCCTCCAAACTTTTACTACTCATGACATAAAACATGTGTTACTCCATAACATGTGTTACTCCATGTCAAAATTGCGAATTTTTTATATTTATTTACTATATTTAGTTAATTAATTACATTTCAAATAATTTTTTGAATAAAATCAAAATTGAAATACAAGTGATTCAAATAATAAGATAAAATGAGTATAAAAGTTATGCTCATGCTATGTAGCCCAATTTAAGACCTTATCTATGAAATAAAAAGAAACACAACATGTCTTGTTTAAAAAATATGACCACTAATGTGTGTCTGAAATAATTTTTAAATTCTAAAAAAGGAAAATAAAGACTAAAATTCATGAGATTTGTTAGGATGTGATGGTATAACACGTGGAAGCTACGATAAAAAGTAGAGAAGATTTCACACAAATTGTCACGTACGTTGCTTACAAAACGAAGAATATTCGAAGAAGAACTTTATAGTTAAGAATGACATTTTAAGATTTTGAGTTATATTGATGGTCAAATTTGTAATTTGAGTTCAAATAATTTTGTGTAGTTAATATATAATATAAATTGTTTCATGGCAAAATTTAATTAATTTCAGAATTTATTTGATAATTTTAAGCTTTTTAAATACTCAGAAAAATTGTTTGCCGTAAAAACACTCGCTAAAGGACTGCTTTACCAGGTGTTTCCATGTTATCAATCTGGAGCGAATCTGAGCTCTCCTATTGGTCCCCTCTTCCCTCCATCTAGATAAGCAGCCCCATCTCTTCTCTCATTGCGGCACCTACCTTCCATCCAACAAATCGACGCAGCCCCATCTCTTCCTCCCATTGTGACGCAGCCCCATCTCTTCCTTCTCCCATCGCGGCACGGCGGCGCACTGCAGGGCGCGGCAATGCTCGGTGGCCTCGAAAGGGTGCGGCGGACCGGGCCTAGGCTTCAGCGTGGCAATCGGTGGTTGGCTAGAGGCAGCGTGGTGGTCCCACCTGTGGCGTGGTGACCCTTTCTTTTATTTTTCCAAAAATCTTTGCCGATTTGGCACTCGACAAACACTTTGACGAGTGCACGACATAAAGCACTCGACAAAAAGCTCTTTGCCCATACTTGATATGTCGAGTGCTCTTTGTCGAGTGCAGCCATTGTCGAGTGCAGTTGGGTCTCGGTAAAGGATGATTCTCCCGTAGTGAACACGTCGAGTAAAAAGAAGAGCGAGCAAAAGGATGGACTCGCTGCACGGCAGTAAGTAACGATTTGACTACTCAATTCGTGAGTAAGGTTACGATGGTGCTAGCAATATGAGAGGAGAGGTCAAAGGGTTGCATTGATTATGAAATAGTTCATTGTTTTATCCACCAACTAGTTCTTGTTGCTATTGCCAAGGAAATAATGAGTGTGTTTGGTTCTTTGATCAAGTATCTCTCTTGCTTAATATTGTTGTGATTTCTTGTAAGCATTATGACTTGTTAATCTCCAAAATATCTTGAAAGCAATGGATTGTGGTGACATACATATTGGAAATGAATTAAATCAAGAGATGTGCTTACCTAGGCCTAGTGAGACTCGATGGGGTCATTATAAAACTGTTGTGAACATTATTATTATGTTTCCAGCCATCAATGATGTATTCATAAGTCTTAGTCAAGACATTCCACAAAAGGGTGATTGACCAAAAATACAACATATGGTTTTGTTATTGGAATCATTTGACTTTGTTTTCAGTGCACACTTGTTGGTAACAATTTCTGGACACACAAATGTTTTATCATTGTGCTTACAAAGAAGATTTCAAGATATTCTTAATGCATTGTCACTTGTTAGGGTGGCAAAAAATAGAATACAACAATTGAGATATGTTGGATGGGTTGTATTACTTGAAGGGGTCACTTTGTTTTGCAGCAAACATATGACATCCATGTTCCTCCAATGAATGTTATGCATGTTCCTTTTGGAAGATCTACTCAATTTGTTCCAATCCAAACAAATGATGATCATTTCAGAAGAGAGGTGTATACTGGCATCACTGATCGAATAATTCAAGAGCTTGATACTCGGATTGATGAAGTTAATATGAAGTTGCTTTCTTGTATGGCAGCCTTGATAAGACTTGATACCTATATTGATGACATGAGAAAGGCAAATAGCTTCAAATGCACAGAGTCTTGTTGAGCTCTCAATTAAACTTGTTGAAACAAATAAGGATAATGTTTATGACATGGTATATTTACTTCTCAAATTGATATTGATTTTGCCGGTGGCAACGACAAGTGTTGGAAGAGCATTTTGAGCAATGAACTTTGTCAAAAATAAGTTGAGTAGTAGGATGAGTGATGATCTTTTGGATGATTGTTAACTCACTTTCATTGAGCAGGATGTCTTCTTGAATGTGAGATTATAATTGGAACCATTATTATTATTATTCTTATTAATAATAATTTTACTATGTTTCAAACACATTTTGTTAAGCCATTGAAATCTATTCTATGTTATGTTTTTAAGAGATTTAAAATTGTTATGTGGACGGTTTTTTTATGGCCCACCCTAGCTTTGTAAGCTAGCTCCGCCACTGCATGTGTCGTCACTGGCCAGTCGTCTGTCTGCGACTGCATTTTACCACCAAACCAGAGCAGGCAGTAACTTCCGAAGCTATAACAATATATAATATTGGCATGTGATCAAATTAAATGCAGAGTTGCACACGTTCAAGATACATCGATCTACACAATGCCCAAGCAAATTAGGCAGTAGTTCAATATAACAAACAAGTTAAACAGTAGTTCAACATAACATGCCTAAAGAACTAATATAACACGATAAATAGTTAGCTACAGACAGTATAATTCATCCAGTACCCAACAGTCTTACATCACTGCCTTAGGTAAGGTTACATCAAAGCTCAGAATATACAATCGATCACTGACCAAGTTACCTTCACAAGCATTTCAGTCGCACCAACAGTAATTTCACCTTTACTTGCACCACAGATATCAGGAGTAAAATCAAAGGTGCCTTTACATTCACCATCACCTGTCTGGGCAATAACAGTCACTTCCAACTTCTCATCCAAACAGACAGCAACAACCCGCCGCAGAAGTTGGATGATTCTTTTAGCATCACAAGTCGTGATACCTGCCTCTTTGCTATCATGAAGCACAATACAATTTGAGATGCTGCTGGTGCAGGCAGTGATGTTACCATAAAATTCTCCCTGTAGAACTTCAATTTCAATGGTGGCCTCCACTGCATCTTTCACAACTGTGTATCCAACCTCCACAGTACTGAGCCTGGTAGCAAGAGACACACTTTCAACCACACATTCATCAGGGTGGATGAGGATTGAGCAGCGCCTCGCCTTCTGCGGCCGCCACGAGTTCAACTTCCGGGGCAAATCGATTGCAACCCAACTACGAGATTGAACCCACTACGGCCATGTAATGCAGAAGACTCCAATTCATTTTTTTCTTATCAGTCCAATGCTGTGTAGGTTGGCAGCACGAACTGACGGATCAAGTTCTTTTTTAAAAAAACGAACTGATCGATTAAAACACAATTACTGGTAGCGTCGATCCCTCAGTGCCTTGTTTGACAGCATGACCTAATTAACCGGGCGCCGTCGCGTGCACACGGCAGCGCAAGTATTCATACTACTTCCCTCATTCTTTTGAGCGCACGTCCGGCGAGAGTTCAACACTACGTCACTACCAGGGGACGAGACGGTTCACACTGCCCGTGCAAGGTGTTACATAACTGGCGTGCGGCGACAAACGCGCGCCACGCAACCAGAATAACACGTCGAGTAAAAGCAACCAGAATGACACGTCTAGAAAAAAGAAGAGCGAGCAAAAAAGGATGTACTAGCTGCAACGGCAGTAACGAAACGAGCCCATGGTACATACGGCAGTAACGAAACGAGCCCAAAGGAAGAGCGAGCAAAAGGATCGTCCGACAAGTTAAATTTGTAGAAACAGTGAAGTTGATTACAAAGCGAGTAGATAGAAGACTCAGTTTATGCAACACCGAGTTCATCAAAATAATGGCACCCCGCACAATATCAGCAGCGTCATACGTAACCCAAAATTTCTTCCTCCGCCAGTCCGGGAGACAAAAGGATGACGATTCACATCATGGAAATCACTAACGACGGTACCGCTGCCCAGATCCCTGCAAAACAAAACCAGGAGAAACATCACACATCGTCAACAATGGCGCGTGATTAATTAATTCAAAGAATCATGTATGCAACTGCAGATGATGTGATCATTTTGAAGCCATTATTTTGCAGTACCTGAAACATCGGCCTGCTTATATGCAGGGACTCCATTTTTGCTAAATTCTCTGAATCGTCAAGCTCAATGATTGCATTTACTAGTGCACTCGACAGGTCTTTGTTATCACTGGCGTCGAAAAGGCACCCTCGATCCGATGCATCTTTCACGATCTTCCGCCAAACAGACCTGCTGCTTGATAGGGTTGTCGCGTTTCCGACTATCCACAAGCAGTGCCTGCCAAAAAAAATGAGGATAAGTCCCAGTGTGAGAGAAACATAAAGCCAAATGAGAACGAGCGGATTCTCAATGGTATGGACAACCATTCAACATACTTCGCTCTAGTCAAAGCCACATTTGTCCTCTTCAGGTTAGTGAGAAACCCGACTGAACCAAGTCCATTACTTCTAACTGTCGATATGATGATTACATCTTCCTCCGCGCCTTGGAATCCATCCACTGATTTTACTTTCACCGAGAAGCCGTCATACATATCATAGGATTTCCCCAGTTTTTCTTGGATAGCTCTGACCTGTGCATTGTACGGTGACAAAATACCAACAGATAGCTTGGTACCCGCAAATACAGATTCTGCAATGAAGAGAGGAAAAATTAACACCGAGTTGAATCTGTTTGTAAACTGTATAACATGGATTTCTGTTGGTGTATGATGTAATACTAAGCATTGTAAGGGACTAATGAGTAAATAGTATGAAAAAAAGAGAAGAGAGTGAGCTGGTGGGAGATTGACCCAACCAGAACTAATTTCGATGTTCAACAATTTCAATAATAAGCTTGGTAGCACCCTCTTATAATGTAGTAACCTTCACAAATGAAGATTGTCATACCTTCAAATAGTCTCTGCACTATCCATAGCACAGCAGCAACTTCAACAGTATTTTTCAGGCTCCTGCCATGCTTCTCAGTTGTTTCATGCCCACCACTGACATTTATAAATGAATATGCTCTAAACATTTTGCCTGGCAAGAGACTCCTCTCGTAGTTCTTACAGACTACATTTGGACCATCAGATATATTTCTTTCATAAAAATTAACAACTGGAAACTTGCTTATCTCCGGACGCATCCTATACTGAACATTGAGAAGGTGCTTACTGAAGCCCAGAGAACTTAACCTCTCAAAAACACTTCTTCCAAAGCCAGCATTATCAGATAACTGCAACAATATGCTGAACTAGTGAGTTATGAAATAGGAAAGAAGAATTATAAGGTATTGAAGCAAGATGTACCTTGCTTTTAACTAGAGCTGGCAACTGGCACTCGTCCCCGATAAAAACAGCATGCCTTATACCAGGAAGCAGCATAGGAATTAATGCCTCGCACTCCTTAAGCTGTGCAGCTTCATCGACAACCAGCATCTCGAGGGGACTTGACATCACTTGATTCTCTGACTTATCACTTAACAGAGGGATGTCTTTCGTGGACACATTGTACAAATTAAAAGAACTGGAAACAGTACAAAGAATGCACTTGGTTTTCTGTAACAGGTAGGCTTGAATCTCACGGTTGCAATCTTTAATTGAATGGTAAAACCGATTGGCCCAACTTGGAAGCTTAAAGTTTGCTCTCAGATAACGCAATTCTTGGATGCAGATTGATCTTGCCATTCTAAACTTCAGCCTCTTGCACTTTTCAGTGTGCATTGATTCTAGCTGATCAGGCCAGTTGAGAGGATCACTTTCCTTGTAAATCGGTTCTTCTAGGAGTCCATCAAACCATATGTTGTCATCATCGCCTTCATTTATAAATAAATAGAGAATGTTCAGTAGTTCAGCCACCTCTGTCATGCACTGGAAGCTTTGGCTCATGGTCAAGGTTCGTGGAAAGTCAGCTTGCAGTGCCTCCATGCAATGTAATAAACTCATCGCAAGTTTATTGTAAGTAGTTTTGGCATATTCCTTCAATGGCAGAATTACTAACTTTTCTTCTGTGGTTCTAGAATCACTCTCATCCTCCTCCACGCTGTCAGTCTGAGATCGTTCACTCTCATAGCAGTCTTCTTCATCGTCTGATGATTCTTCTTCATCATCATAATCATAGTTTTCATCATCATGCTCTATGTCAGCAAAACCACAAATATCCTTCCCATGGTCTCCGCCTCTATTCCTTTCATTGTCCTTACTCTCACGTTGCTTCATTTTCTCAAGAATTTTTTCAGTGTACAGCTGATGCTGTTTTGACAAAGAATTCTCAAGAAAATCTAGCACTGAAGATAAATAAAGCCACCAAGGTTTCTTTCCGAAATATTGTGCTAGCCGTTGAACACGATTGCTGAGAAATACTGCAGAAAGATCATGATCTTCATCAATCACCATCCTCTTTTTGTTTCCAAACAAAATGATATCACTTAGGAGTACGCCATTGCTATCAGAAGATGAGGATTCATGTACAAGCTTGACAATTCGAGACGCGACCTCGAGAACAGCAGTATTAGTAGGAGCACATGCAAGCGTCCGGCGTCTTGAAAGCAACATTGCCCATAGTAAAGTGCTAATAGTTTTGGTTTTCCCGGTTCCAGGGGTCCCCATATTAATTTTACCCAAGGAGAGAAGCTCCCTGTTACACAATCTGAAACAGCCTTCAGTTGTGAACTGTTAAGCGTAAACTTCTCAAGACCAAAACCATGAACTGATTGATCTGGTAAGCAAAGGGGCGACTCAGAGCTTGTTGAGCAATCCTCCGTTCTTCCCTTAATACCGAAAAATATCCGAACAAATCAGTTATCATGGATGGCTTCACAAAAGTCAACTGTAGAAACATAATAAAAATAGGAGTTTTCTGGTCCAAAATAATGGCCATTATTTTTCTTCAACTAATGGCCACTAGTACAATGCCCGTGCTAACGCCACGGCGATAAATAGCAATAATACAATAACCCAACACAATAAGATTTATATATAAATTTCATTCGTCTAAAAAATAAATAAATAGTCATTATATTGTTTTAGAGCAAATCATCTCAATTGTGGAGTTAAGCTTCCAATCGCTGACGGCTTTTGATTGTAGGATTCAATCTTCCTCCTTCCATTGTATTATTGTTTTTCATGTTACTCTTGTCCACTTGTTCAGAGATCTAACCTCTACACTTTCTCTGATTTGATCGTCCATGTTGTTGAGCATGGGTAACACTTAGCACATATCTCTGAGAGCATAAAATAGTTATTGTGAGACTTTGTTGTATAATATATAGATCTAAGCAAAGATCAAGATTATTTATAACAAAATACTCCATTATCATATTTACATCAAAATTTCGAAATCAGACATCATATTCGCTTCAGCCTTCTTCTTAGCATTGTACTCACACATATATTCAGCCTTTTATCTCTCATTTGCTGCTCTTCATACTTAATGTTTTAATTTGTTCCTCTTCAATAACTATTAAATGTGGTTCTATCAAGAATCATAAGAGTCAAAGATGTTTATAAACTATACTAAAATAATCATTCACAACCAGCACATACCTATTTGTATATTATTAGATAAAGCATCCACTCCACCGCTCATGGGTCGCAGCTAGCAGTGTACTTCCTTCGCAACTCCAGATGATCAGCACAAAAAATACAAATAGATTTGTATAATTTGTACCCCCAAGTAACACAGGATACTAAATCACAATTGACCTTGAATAACTCATCACAATTATCACAATATAGCCCTCCTAGAACCTGCCCACAATATTTTACCTAGTTAATTATCATATTTTATTGATTAAACTATCAAATTAGCATCTTTGTACATCATGGCTGCCATGAGTGGAGGCTCCATGCTAACGCTATGGTGTAAAAAAACAACAAGGAGAACTCTGAGGATATGCACTATCTTGAAGACTCAGTTTTGAAACCTCTGATTATAGCCTAAATCCGTTTCAAACAAAAAACAGAAGCAGATGATCCTTCTAATGATCGACAACAACAGGGATATTCTGCTTTACCTTGACAATCAATGACGTCTTCTTGATCACAACCTCTTGATTCCACGCGAAATAGAGTAATGTTTTCATTCTATATTTTTAAAGAAAATATTTGTATACTAATTTTACTGGCTCATCTTCAAGTCAGACAATAATGACATATACCATTTCACAATAAATCAACACTCAATGTCTAATAAGACATACTAATCATAGTAACCTCCTCGCTTGGAGCTAACAAGCAGAAGAACCTAGTTAGCATGGTAACCACCTAGGTTGCACCAGAAAGCCTTTGCTTTGTCCCAATCCTGAATATATGAACCTCAACACTGCATTTCGGTTATGTTTAATATAAAATAGCAATTATTGAATCAATGTTATAAAGCTCGCTAGGGAAAAATGAAATAATGCAACATAAAGCTGTGTGCTATTTATTTTGGCAATCTGATGTGTGCAATCAATCACATAATCAGATTTCAATAACAAAAGGCCATACATCCAAATGGGTTTTATTACAATTGAAATTTATAGACATGTGTGGTGTCCCTGTAAATAAACAAATCACTCTCAAAATTGGTATGGACAGTGAATACTGTTACAGTTTATTTACCTCTTAATAAGAGGAGGTGCTGATGTGGACCATATATAAAAGACGTGCTTAAGATGTGCTAACACTAAAAAGAAGGGGAAAAATTTGAAAACAAAGAGGAGATCATTACCTTTTAGCAATGATGGAAAATTGGTACTACCCTTCAAAAAAAAAAACAGATGCAGACGCAGCAATGTGAGGGATTAGATCGTTTTTTTCATGAATGCAGGATATGAAATGTGAATTGATGCATCCGTTTGTACTACAATATGGTGTAGGGGAATAATGCTACTAACCACGCTTCCAATGGGGGATGAATCCCAACTTCTGCTGGTGCATCTGCACTCCCCATGAATTCCAACATCCGCAAGGGAAGACAAGAACAACAGTAAAAAAATGAAATGTGAGATGGAAACAAACAGGATATTCTAGCATTATCAGACACAAGACCATGAGCAGGTTATACCGTTATATTATTATCAGGCACCTTTAAAAAATGAAATATGAGATGAAAACAAACAGGATTTTCTAGCATTATTAGGCGCAAGACTGTTAGTAGCTTATATGCCATAGTTTTTTTCTACTCCACACTTTCATCAACCAGGACAGTGTACTAACAGAAATGGGAACTCAAAGAAGTCTAGTACACTGTCCATGCTATCGCAGCTGTGCCATCTCAAAATATTATATATCAAACATGCTAATTAAAAATGAATCTAAAAATGTTTTAACATTATTATTAAACACAGTGTCATATCTAGGAAAAGGATTGAAATGTTTGCATCTTTATAAGCTATATACATCATGATGTGCTTTCAGTATCACCTTCCTTAGTGCAGATACATCATTTCACTCTCCAGTTATCCACATGTGTATTAGCTTACATATATGTGATTATGAGAAAGGAATCGAAGTTAGAGTAATAAAAAATTAAGATGTGTATTAGCTTATAGTTTATTGAAGATGACAGAGCACAGATCATCTGCTATTTTACTGACTAATAACTAATAATATGTTACACAACAATTGTTGCTGCCTAACAGATCATCTCAAATTTGCAGTTTCGATGGCCGGCCACCTTCAGGAACAATCCACACCAGGCTCCAGCGTCAGCCTCTTCTCCTCGAAGGGTGGAATCCACACCGGACTCCTTCCTTTCAAGCCTTCTTTATGTGAACTTGTGGAATTTATTATACTCTTGAATAAAAAGGAGTATCATCTTAGTTTTTTATAATGTCTACTTATGCACGGCTACAAAAACAGATGCATGGTAATTTGTCTATAAGTCTATCATATTGACTGTTTGTTGGCTCGAGAAGATAAAAAGTATGGTGTCTTCTAGCTTACTTGTGTATCTATGTTTATAAGCAAACTACTATCAATAATGTGAGTTGCCCATAATTCTGTTAATAAACTTTGGATTCTGAAAAAAGGTTGAGTACAGGAGTCATGGCCATGGCTTGCATAAGAAGGTAAACATATGTGCAAATGTCATGCTATTTTTCTACCAAATATTTCAGGTAGACGCTACGGAGTCTCTACACGAAGGAATTTAATCATTATTATTATCCATTCTCAATAGATTACTGCTTCTCTATCCTACAATCATACTACTGTATCATTTTTTTTGCAAATGAAATAGCATAGATATAAGAGAACCATGTACATCTCAACTTATTTTTTTAGATGTCCATATAAACGACAGATTTATATACCATCTGTACCTTTTACTCATCTCCACATGCTCAAGCATAAAAAAACATATATATTACATTAGTTTGATTCCCTTTGGATTTATATTATATATTGAGTAAGCTACAATTTAAAATTTATGTAACAGGGCCAAGCTACAAGGAATGAAACTGAAGTGCGGCAATTTTTAGTGAGGATATACGAACACACATTCACATGAACTCACCTTCTCCGTTTTGATGGGTGATGAGAAGATTTGAGACTTCTCCTTCCTTCAGTCGGCGTCTAATCCATCTGTATCCCTGCGTCTCATTCTCAATGCAGCACACATTAATCACCAAGTCGGCGCCCTTGGAGCTTCCCTCGATTGGCTGTAGCGCGCGGCTCACGGCCGTCGATTCAGTGCAGCGTCCGGCGGCCGACGCGACCTTTGATGGGAGCGAATAGGAGATCGGCGGCGCTGCGCGGATGGAGAGATCGGCGGCAACGCAACCTACGATGCGCGGCAGTTGGCTCGCAACCTCGATTGAGTGCAGCGCCCAGCACTGGCGTGACCTTCGATGGGGGCAGATGGGAGATCGACGACATCGTGCGGTAGAGAGGAGACACCGCCGGCGATGCAAACGGGCGGCAGCCCTCGATTGAGTGCAGCGCCCAGCGCCGAGCGCGACCTTCGATGGGGGCGAACGGGAGATAGGCGGCGGCGTGCGGAGGGAGGAGACACCGATGACGATGAAAACTGGTGGCGGTTGGTGTTTTTTTCCTTTACGATCAAAAGGTGTCGATGAGGTGGGGGTCACGCAGAGGATGTAACTTGCCATGGGATGTTCAGATTGATTTAAGCCCTCGGATGTGATGCAGATTATTATGGACCCTTAGATGTGTAATATTCCCACTGGTGAATTTAAGGGGTGGAGATTAGTTCAAGGGTAGTTTAGTAATTGTACTAAAAATTAATATTTTTTATTCATACAAACTTGTGTTAAATACACTAAAACTTGACTACAATAATAATGATGATGATTAATCAAATTTAAAATAAATATTTTATAACAAATTCATGTAAAAATTGACTAACTTATTATTTAATGATGAATGGACCCTTAGATGTGTAATATTCCCACTGGTGAATTTAAGGGGTGGAGATTAGTTCAAGGGTAGTTTAGTAATTGTACTAAAAATTAATATTTTTTATTCATACAAACTTGTGTTAAATACACTAAAACTTGACTACAATAATAATGATGATGATTAATCAAATTTAAAATAAATATTTTATAACAAATTCATGTAAAAATTGACTAACTTATTATTTATGATGATTTTTATATTATAAACATATTATTTTGACAATATTACCCTTAAGAATGGCCATTAGTTGTTAACTTCTAAAATTTAATCTATACCGTTAGATCCAACTAATGGCTATTAGTTGAGAAAAAATAATGGTCATTATTTTGGACCTGAAAACTTCTCAAAAAAATCGTAAAATAATTTCCTTTGCATTAAGAACCAATATTGTTAAAATCCTACGCATCTCACCTCAAGTCCCAATATAATTTATTTCTGTATAAAATTAAAAAAGTTCCATTAAAGTTTACATTCTTATATTTCAGCTGCTGTTAAAGATTTATCATATTGTTCCAAATTTGAAAAATAAAAACTACGTGCACCCACAGCGCAAGGCCACAAGTTGTTGTACTTGGTGTTCAATTCACTGTGTGCAATTCACTCAGGTTTTTACGGTGTCTAGTACATTTCTTTTACAAAAGCAAACTCGAGTGATATGTAATGTTTCTACTAAAGCATAATGGTGCTGAAAATATCGTATGTAAAGAAGCAGTGCAGGCTGAATTTAGACATGAGTAATGATACCTGTGATTTGTACTGCCATACTATATCAACAATTTCAGTCACTTGCTTCTTTCCCATGTCAAGACAAGTCAAAATCCGGTTGTGTGTCTTCATATTTACCAAGAGTACTGCAAACAATGGATCTTTTGGTTTTCTTGTTACAGGGTGAGCTTCGACGCGAATTGCAGATGACAATCTAGCAATGAAGCAACCAGCTGGCAAGTCCTCATCATCTACACCACCTTTAACAATTTTAGCTAAGACGTAAGATTTGGCATTTTGGGTCAGATCAGACACATGCTTGGGCTTTCGCGATGACAGAACTATTATATCATCCTCACTAGGCACGTAAGTTTCCTTGGATTTTTCGTCCTTTGCTGGCTTAGCAACCTCAAAACAAAAGAATATTTTACCACAACCATATAGAGTCTCCATCCGTGTCACAGGTATAAAATTCTGGTGATTATAACCATCCAATGATGAGAACAAATCAGCATGCGTTTCTTCAAGCAGCGGGTAGAAAAATGAGCCAAAATAGTTTTTGGATGACGTGAAAGTCTCTGGAATTTTCTTCACCTGGGAAACATGCATTCACATGATCTATAAGTTTAATAAACAATCCTGAGACAGAGTTTTAGAATCAATAACACGCAGAACTGCATCACAGCGAATAAGAGCAGGAAACAAAACTAGTTCAAAGGAAGATGGAAAAGAAAAGAAAGACACGAGGAAATTACCTTCTTCCTGAAGAGGTCCCCCCTCGGGACCCCTCCGTGGCTGCCAGAGTTGGAGCTCCCCACCCCCGATAAACCCGAACACTAACCTCGACCCTCCCATCGCCAGCGACAGGCGGGCGGCCCTTGGCCTCCTTAGCCTCTGCTCGCTCCGGTCGCCACCCGCTCCCTCCCCTTGCTTATCCACTCGCGAGTGATGAGGGTGGGCAGCGCGAAACGTTTCCGTTGGTTAAAACAGAAGGCAAAACGAAGGCAGGACCACTTTTTATGAATAATGTGTTTCATGTCTCTAAATAATTTGTTCCAGCAAGACCACTTTTTTCTTCTCACTTCCTAACAATTTGTTCCTACAATATAGATGATTTATATATGCTTATAAATAATCTTTATTCTTTTATCAATTTTTGTCCACCTTTTTCGTAGTTTATGCTGTCATCATCCATTATTGTTTCTTTCGACCCAGTAGCATATATTATCTCCCGTTTGCCTCTAGATTGGTTCATTTTTAGCATTGTTCATGTTTTTCATGTATAGATGATGTGTAGAGGTTCCTTTTTTTATCTTTCCTTTTTCATTTCTTACTATTTTCCCTTTTTTTTTGAAAAAAGGTGGCCACCTCTGTTTTTTGTTATACTTCCATTGTATTTTATTTATGAAATGTTGCTAATTTAAGTTTCTTTCCCAATTATTTTTTAAAAAATATTCATTATCTTTTGTAATTTCTCTCTTTTCAGTTTTTATATTCTTGCATGACATCATGTTTCTTGTATGCCCATAGTGAGAGATATATTGTCAGCCACATCATCTTTCTTTGTCACAAATTTCTTCACGTGTATAATGTATTTATTCTATATCTGTATACAATATTCCATACAAATGCTATGTTGTTCACTAGTATGTTCTATCATATAGTAGATGTTATGTTTTGCATTCTAAACTATACTTTTCATGAATAAAACGTTATTATCCAACTATCTAAATAATTTATACCCCAAGATGCGGATGATTTGTTTCAAGTATGTGCTTGATTTGTTTTGTACCTTAAATAATCTCTTTTGAATATGCATTTGTTCCATGCAATAAATATTATTTGTTCTAAACATGCATACGATTTGTTTCATGCCTTAACATAATTTGTTCAAAGTACATATATCGTTTGTTCCCTGCCTTAAATATGTTCTGAATAAATATCTTTGTTCCATGCCCTAAATAATTTGTTGGTGTTTTGAGATGATTTGTTCTATTCCATAAATACTTTGTTCTGACCGTGCAGATGAATTATTTCATGTTTTAAATAATTTGTTCCTGGAAATGTAATTTATTGCGTCCAGTTATCATTTAAATACTTTGTTGTATGCTATCAGTCAAAATAAACGTTGTTATGTACTACTATTTACAGTATTGTTCCGTGATATATACTATTTTCTATTTCTCGAATTTAAATCTGTTCTAGGCTAATTTACAAAATATTTTATGCTAATTAAAATGTTGTTTTGCAGTTTTTTTTTGTTTTCCCAAATAGTCAAGAGACAAACAATTGAAAAAATACTTTGTTCTAGACTGCTAACACAAATTATACCATGGTATCTATCCTTTTGTTTTCCTATATTTAATATTTCTTCAATACTAATAAATATTTTTTCTAGACAACTATTATTTTGTTTCACATGAATTAAATATGTTCTGTACTAATTTTTGTTATCTACTTTAAACAGTAATTAACCGTACCAGAATAAAAAGAAAATATAATGCAATAGTCAAAAGAAAAATAAACTACCAACAAATGCGAGTGAACTCGCGTGAAGAAAAAAAACTAGCAGCTTGGCTTCTTTAACAGTCAAAAAGAAAAAACAGTCAACATGGCGTGCGCTTGTTGCACTATGATCTGCGCCTGGCACCCCGACACTCCGCGGTTGGGTTGTGCATCAGGATCGTTCTCACTTCGTGCAATCGAGGGCAACGGAACACCGGCCAACGGGCCAAGTTAGCACAAGATTGACCTTGGTACCATCACACAAAATATGTAGTCTCTCTATCTCATTATAATTGGTATAGCACGAAGATTAAGAGAGAAGGAATAAAGTTGGTGTGCGAGAAACAAGGAGAAAAGAGATAGAGATTGATGTGTATTGGGAAGAGAGAAAGGTATCTTGAAAAGTGAGAATGTTAAATATTTTGGAAAAAATGAATGAGGCTAGAATGATAAATATTCTAGAATGAATGGAGTATTCCATCTTCATCGGACCAAATAGTATGTGTTGGCTTTTCATCACCACATGCCCTCGGTTGCGGTGTGTGACTATGTGCGACCTTTTTTCATCTGACCAAATGGTTCAAGAAGTGTGTTGTTTCTTTGTCTAGATAGAGACAAGATGAAATGGATCATGTTACAGTAATCTACTACATCCATACAGCTGTGCCAGAATTTTAATATAAACTAGCAAGGTGACCCAGACTGATAGCGCATTTAGTAGGTTTTGTTTACATTGCATAAGATATTATTGTTTGCATCATGTAGTATTTTAATTCATTTAATTTTAAAACAATTATATTAGTAGGTCTCTCTATGTGGAACATGTCTAATGGGCTTTAGTTCTCCTTCTAACATAGATTCTTATAAGGGCACTCTCAGTGATCATTTCATTTCACATTTTCCAAGTTTAACACGTCAGTTTTCTAATCTTATTTTGTGAAACGGAAGTGCATCTTCTAGTGCACTCTTTCATTTCATAGTTTCATAGATTGAATAAAACATTAAATTGCTGCATAGATGTGCCAATGAGAATTCGTGTTTTTTTAACATGAAAGGAAAAGAGTCTCAATGCATCTTTCATTCTCCTTTCATCGACTTGGAAAGAGTGTCACCATCCTTTCATCCTAATGAAAGGCTTTCCTCCTCTTTTATATTAAATAACATGTCATGTCATCTTATTTGCTGATGTGTCACCTAATAAATGTCAAATAAAAAACCCATTCTCAGTGGCATCTTTTATTTCACATTTTTTAAGCATGACACGTCAGCTTTCTACTCTTGTTCCGTGAAATAAAAGTACATCTCTCAGTACACTATTTCATTTCACGGTTTCATAGACTGAACGGAACATTAAATGCTTGCATAGGTGTACCAATAGGGATCCATTTTATTCTGCATATGAAAGGAAAAGAGTCTTAATGCACATTTCATTCTTCTTTCATCAACTTGGAAAGAGTGCCACTACTCTTTCATGCCGGTGAAAGGCTTTCCTCCTGTTTCATTATAAATATGATGCCATGTCATCCTTTTTACTGATGTGTCACCTAATACCAGTTTTATTTTACACTTACCAAGAGTGCCATATTAGATTTTGAGATTTAATTTGGTAGATGAAATAGTTAGGCCAATCTCAATGGGAGTTTCATAGACACAGTTACCTAGAGTGACACGTCATCTAAAAGTGTTTGAAACTAGGATGAAACACCCCTCTCTCAATGCATAGTTTCATCTATTGTTGTTTTCTATGTTACATGCAAGACACAAGGTGTCTAGGTAATCGTGTATAGAGAGTTTCATCCTCATGAAACTCATTTCACCTCTCTCATTAATACACTGCCACATCATCAAAAATGCATACATGGCACTCTATTTATTGTCCATGAAACCTCCACTGAGACTGGCCTTACTCTCAATGCATAGTTTCATCTTCACGATTTCATAGACAGATTGTAGCATTAAATTAACATCTAATTGTTTTATCTAGATTGGTCAAAATTGGTTGGGATGAAACTTTATGTTCTCAATGGAAGTTTCATACCTATGAAATAGTGCCAAATGAGTTTCACCCAGTTTCATATTAATTGCTAGCCACGTCATCTTTTTTGCTGATGTAGCGGCTCATTTAATACTGATAAAACCCCCACCGAGACTGACCTAATAAATGCTAAATTAAAGTCCCACCGACAATGGCTTAGGTCATTCTCAGTGGAGAGTGTCATCACACGAGTTACCAAGAAGAGATAATTAAGAACTGTACCGAGTAGAGGGTCGGGGTGATGACAAACTCTCTCATCCTATGACACTCCATCTCTTCCGTCTCATGTCATGTCAGCAAATTTAATGCTCAAGACACTCCCATTGAGATTGGCCTAAGAGAGGGAGTGTCAATGAGAGTGTCATGGTAGTGTCATGAGCATTAAATTGCTGACATGGCATGAGAGAGAAGAGAGGGAGTGTCGTGGAATGAGAGATGAGTGTCATCTCCATGACCCTCCACCGGCACCGTTCTTAAGAATTTCTTTTTGTAACTCGTGTGATGACACTCTCCACTGAGACTGGTCTAAGGGCATGTATAACGGTGAGACGAGCTCTGTCTCTTAATCAATGATACGGACAGCTCATACAACCCGGAGACAACTTCACTGTCTGCAGGCAATTTAATACTGCACATGAAAGTAAAGATCAACTATAAATAATTTTTGTACCATTGTGTGGTCATTTGATAGAAAATATTTCAAGCATAAATAATAGGAATTGTGCATATTCAAATACTAGAAACTTCAAAATAAAGGAGTCACATTCACATAGTGGAGTACTACTTCCACTACTCACATCACATTCAAGATTCAACTGAACACATTCACATGGAAAAAAATCATATTCACATGCACTCCGTACACATGTAGCAATGCTTTCACATGCACCAAGTCACACTGTTTCAGATTGGCATGCATCATATTGTCCCTGCAGAAAAAAAAAAATCTGCTCCTTGACTCTTGAACACCTTGTCCTACAGAACAAATAAAACAAACAAATAAATCACAAGCTTCATGATTCAGTACTCATCTTGATTCACTCATGTTAGCATTTGATTTTAACTTTTAATCTTCTAACTCAAGCCATTATGTACTCAATTCAAACTTGCAGTCCAAACAAATTATCTAAAGGCTGGTTTGGTCATTTAATTAGCCTACAACTGAAATGGTCCTATGTGTTTCTCAGTGCATCTACGGAAATGGAAATAAAATATTTACCTATTTATTCCGTGGTAGGGAAAAGCTTTAGCCTAAGACACTTCATGAAAGCAACTCGCTCCGCCTTTTCCACATCACACATCGAACTTGTATCTTGAGAGCTGATTTTCATATAAGCCTCCATCATTTTAGATTCTTTGTTCTCTTGTGCTGTAAGATGGGCAATTTTTGAGGCCTCAAGCTTCTCAGATGAAAGCTTTTGTTGCACTTCCAATATATGCAAGCGCTTCTCATGGTTCTCCTCTTGAAATTTGGTGTATTTATCAAATTTATCCAGATCAATTGCAGACTCCTTTGAGTTGCCAGATTCATCCCCAGACTCTTTGTTCTTGCCATTTGCAGCTAGGACAGCCTTTTTAGCTGCCTTTTGACCAATTGGTCGCTGAGGCATTTCATCAGGAATTGGCTCACCATCCTGTGAATCTCCTGCAAGGTGAAATGATTTCCTTTTACGTGCATTCTTCAGCTCTTCATTGTATGTTTTCCACTTTGGCTCATCACGACACATTTTCCAAACCTCCATCAGAACAAAGGGCCCTAGATTTGCCTCTTTGTTGTCATCCACATAGAACTTGTGTGCTGCATCAATCCACAATTGATCTGAATATCCACTTGTAAATACTCTACGAGCCTTAACATAAGCACACTCAAAGAGATCCGTCAACCTGTTAATCTTGTGCCATCTATCCTTGCATTGCTTCTGATTTCTTCTTCGAAGTGGTGGGGTAGTCTTGTTGTACGATTCAACAACATCACTCCAATACTAGTGACCAGCCTTATCTGCTCTACAGGAAGAGTTTGTTGAATGTTCTATCCAAGCGCTCGTCAATCTAACATCCTCTTCCACAGTCCACATGATCCTCTTCTCAGTCCTAGTACTACCATTTGCACTGCCATTGTCATTCAAAAAATCCACTGAGGACGGAGAACTAGCATCGTTGTTCTCACACACTGGGCTAGACAAAGGGCTGTTGTGCATTGCTGAACCAACCAAATGAGAATTGTGTCCCTGATTTGCAAAATAGCTCATGAAACCACCAGCTGGACGTACATTTTTGTCCCTGCACAGTTAACAATTTTATTAACTTTCAAAGTGACACATTCAGTGGCTAGCTCACATGTAAAACAATGCATTCAGTCACTTCAGTATTGGTCTAATCCAAACAGAATCATAAAAACCTTGAATAAAACTGAATAAAAAACCATGGCCCCCACAGACTGAATCATAAAACTGAATCATAAAAACCTTGAATAAAAACTAGTATTTGAAAGAATACTGAAAATAAGAAAGCACACATCTAGAAAATTAGAAGTACCCTGTTTCACTAAAAATCAATTCACCCTTCATCATAAACCAGACAAGCACCACTTTGACCGAAGATAATGTAATTGACCCTCAATGTTACTTGCCACAAGTCTCAATGTTTGCCCAGCAACAGCAAAGACCAATAAAACAAAGTGTCACATGAGGTGAAAGGCATCCTGCCGAAGGCACTTGGGCAACAAATTCTACATCCAACATTAACAAGCAATGAATCTGTGTAGCATACTTAAGAGTAGCATGCAATTCCCCTCAGCAAAAAACTTCAGCTGAATTTGGTAGCTTCTTATAAAATGAAGTTCTTGTTTCAGTTCCCCTGCTACTCTTGTTTCTGCTACATCAAGGAAAAGAAGAGCAAACCAAAGAACCAAGAAGGAAAATAAGCTTAGAAGTGGACTGCTACTACACTCATTTAACTTGAGTTGTGTGGTTGTATATGCAAAGAGCTCGATCAATTTGTGTGAAGTTGTACAGTCTATAAATTTCAGAGATGCCTGAAAGGTCTGATATAGGTCATTCAACTATTCAGGAAACAATGGCATACATCATCATGGAGCATCTAGATTTTATTATTCCACTCATCAAATTTAGTGTTTTCAGTAAAAGAAACAAATTGATCGATATTGGAGCAGCAACCATAAAAAGACATTTTAGATCTCAAATCTCGGATAAAAACTACTACTAACTGGCACTTACGATCACACATGCAAACATGCATAAATAGATCTTAAGTTTTAACTAAAATAGAGAAAACATATATAATTAGATTCTCATTAACCGAAAGAGCTACTTCAGATAAACATAGATCAATTTTTCGTCGTTCTGACAGAAAAGGTGCATAAGAATAACACAATCAAAGTGATATCGCCGTTCTGACGATTCAACGGGACAAATCTAAATATATGTAGCAAATCGTAAATTATAGCAATCCATTAGACAAGCCCCAAATCACACATTCACACGCATATCTAATTAGAACAGACCAAAAGTTGGCTGAGAGAGGAAGTGTTCAAAGTATTGAATCAATGTTCATCATGACACTCGACACATTTTCTATTATTGAATCATAGTTGAAAGGGAAGAAGATGCAAGGAATTACCAAGATCCAGGAGGAGAGGGATCTGTGTTCTCCCCATCACCCCAACCAGAGAAGTCACCTCCCAATGATGAAGGAGGAAACAGGGAGTAGGGGAATCCACGGGAGAAGGCGGCATCGGTGTCGAAGAGGTACGGAGGCGCCATCATGGAGCCACCACCACGAACGAAACGAGGGCGCGACGCCGTCGAGCCACCACCACAACCGGCAGCAGGGGGCGGCGCCGTCAAGCCACCACCACAGCCAGCAGAAGGGGACGGCCCGCCGAGCCGCCACCACGCCCGAGACGGGCACGGGCTGGGGCCGCCGCCGCCGCAGCTGGCCCTTTCTTCGGTTCTCCGAGTCCGACCGGCGTTGACATCCAGAGGGCGACGGAGGAGGAGGATTGAGAGAAAGATTGGGGGAGCTCTTGTGGGGGATTATGGCGGGCGAAGGACGGATTGCCGCGGGAAAACTCCCGCGCTCGCACCTGAGCGCGCGCCAGCACGGGATCGAACCGAGCAGTTGCCATGGAGAGACGAGATCGTACATCGGTGCCGAGGAGTCTGTTCTGCCTGGGAGAACGAGATGTGAGCGTTCCTCGCGAGACGACGCGGGCCGCGTCGTTGCCTGGAAGCGGGGGGGCGGGGGTCTTTGCAAAACATGCAGCGAAGGGACGGTTGAGGAGACGCCATTGTACATTCCCTAAGGCCAACTATTTCCTTAGAAGTAGATTACGGATTGACATCAAGACATCAATAATTACTTTATTTTTCACCTTTTGTAGTAAATGAAATGCATATTAACTAGTGCTTCTTTGTTTTCTAACTTTCATGGTTATGATTCGGTAGCTGCGGGTTAGTGACATCGACATCATTGGTCGGTGTGCAAATAACAAAGTCGTTTTCTCTATATTTTGCATACCTCTCAACATAGTCTCCATTTTTGTTTCTATTATTGTGTACTTGGATGTCCGTCTGATTTTTAGTTGTGTCTTGGCCTTGCTCAAAGGAAGTCACGTCTCCTCCTTGTTAGTCATCACATTTTTGCTCTCCACGTGTCATGCTTAACTTTTTGGATTAGTAGCGGAACCTACGACCTTACATTAAATTAATATTCGTTTATATTTAAGAGGACCAAAGCAAACCGTGGGTGACAGGGTGAGTCATATATGAAGACGATAGGAATACAAGGCAACGCATTGCTGACATCAGCTGACACTTGCTTGCTTTATTCTCGTCAGTCGTCACGACTCATGAGGAGCACCAC
>JAUNZO010002407.1:0-46988 GCA_031894775.1 Chloris gayana
CGCTGTTAGTAAGTTGGACTATATATTTGTGCAGGCTTTACAGATTGCGTACAGTGGCGGTGATCCTAGCTAACTCGATGAGGAGCTACAATGATCAGTGGATTGAGGGCCATGACAGGGAGCGAGCCACCTGCATGCTTAATTGGCACGTACTCGTTGCAGCACTGTAGCCCATCCCCACCACCATCATCTCTAATACCACCCTGGGGGATTAATTGGTGCATGTGATGTGAGATCCGTGGAACCATCCAACCACGTCCCAACAACAAAGCTGGCATTACGGGCCTATCATCAGCTGCTATATGCTCCGTCCATCCATCATCCATACAGTAATTCCATAGGAAAAAAAAAAGATGAGCTAGTAGCTGCGAGGTTGGAGCGAGTAGGCCGGGCCAGGGAAACAGCAAAGCTGCGAGGGCGCATGCATGCAGAGGCGCAGGCCGGGGAGGAGGAAGGAGGATCGCCCGCCCGGGTGGGTGGGAGAACCCAAATAATTCCCATACATGCATTTCGGACACGCGGCAACGGGCCCCAGATATATCATCTCCACTGCTCACCGGATGAAACCGTTGAGCTCGCCTCGTTACGTCGCTTTCGCTCGCACGCCACGCCTCGGCCCATGTGCTCCGATCCATCGCCTCGCTTTGCTATGCTTCCCCAACACGAGCGAGGGAGCCCGTGACTATGACATGGGGACCGGCACTGCTGACAGGGTTGGTTGGTGATCTTGCGCTTCCATTGCTATGGGCTCGTCGCGGTGGTCCTGCCCGGATGCCGATCGGGTTTGCCGTGCCGGATCGAGCGCTCACCTCCTATCTAGCCTTCTTTCTAGCCGCGTCCCCCCATCCCATTCCCATCGGTATACAAGCAAAGCGTATGTGGACGCACCGCCGGAGAAATACTACGTCATTTTCTGTCCTTTCCTGTATGTATGGAGCAGTATGGCCTACTCTTGGACTTATGGCAAGGAAGCTTCTCGTACTTGGTTACCACTTCGCGGATCAACTGGAACATCAATAACAGAAGGGGTGGAGTGGAACAGACAATTCAACGATCCAGTACTACAACTGTTTGGAATCGACGGTTGTGAAGGCGATACATTGCCGTCCCATTATTACGTGTGCTCTCTCTCTCACACACACACTCTACCCCAGCAGAAGAAAACACATCATGAAAAAAAAAGCTTGGAAACAGTGAGCCACTGCCTCGTCCCGGCCATTGGCGTGCGACGAGAATATCTTGTGGTTAGGGAGACACTATAAAACTGCCGCATGCGGGTCAGGTCCGTACGGACGACGCCCAATTATTGGCGTAATCCAAGTAGGCCTCTCACCTCCCAACACGTAGAATCCTTGCCTGCCTTTTGAATTGCGCCAGACAACGTGGCAAACCAGGGGGGCTAATTACGCGGTTGATTATCCTAATCCAACTTTGCAGCGGACGAGGCCTAATACGTGGAGCCCCGTTTGAACGCCCGTGCCTTTCTGCCGCGTCACCGGGCAGCGTGAGCCTGCCTGCAGGGACGGATCGGGATCATGATGCTCTGCTTGTTTATCATGGTGCTTGGCGCGTGGGACTGTTGGGGTTTGCGAGACAGTTTTGTTTAGGGTTTCTTTTACCTGCGCAGGACCCTGCCCCTCTCTCTCAATAATAACGTCCTCATGGTACTGGAGGAGCGTTCTGATTGAGTCGTTATATTCTTTTTTCAAAAACAACAACAACAACATTGTTTATTTGAGAGTTTGTTAAGATAGACTAATTTATTGGGAGTCGCATCTAGCAATAACAAAGTGGTCCAGCAGAGGACGCGTCGTGCTGTTGGCATTTCTTATTGCTTTTACCGCGTTCTTTTATAAAAGGAACAAAAAGAATTTGCTTTTACAACATCGAGCTCTGACGACGGACCTTACGGCGCCGCGTCCGAGAGTTGCATCGCGCGTCAATGGACGTGCACGGCGATATCAGCAATGACCAAAATGAGAGCCTTTTTTCTTTTCGGGCAGAAATGAAGATTGAGGATAGGATTTGCTTTGCTCTTAGTTTTCACATCCTTTTTTTTTTGAGGAAATCTTAGTTTTCAGATCCGAAAGGAAGCAAGATTACCAGCCTTTTGGACAAATATATAGGCCCATCATGGGTGTTTCAAGAGGCCTCATATTTTGGACCGACCAGGCCCAATTAAGCCTACAAATGTCTCTCCTATTTTTCCAATGGGCTCTACGGATTGAACGTGACAATACGTCATCATTTTTTCTTCTGATTTCGGTGCTGCCATTCCATGGCGAGCATTAACATCTCTCTAAAAAAATGGTCTAATGTCTTCACTCTAACCATCTCGTTTTGATTGATCTAATGTTTGAGCTAGGGGCACTTTGTAGTTTCCCATGAGGCATACATATGAATTTTGGCAAACTCCATGGAAAATAAGAGTTGATATGTTCCGACCTGCTCTGCCACTTTTGATCAGCAACTCCGTCTATAAGGAATTGATAAGGTCAAACTAATAAGAAACATCAACAAGCTTTCGATAAGTTTAACTGCACTTGCTGGCTTGTCGTTTTATATTAGCACTTTGTATATTTTCGACATTAGGTATGCAAATTAAAGCGAACATATAATCTGTAGTTACATGTTCTCACGTAACGATCGATCTAGACCTTTTTATTTTGTTTACTTGGAAGGCCTATCAAGTGCACTTTAGTGCTTAGTATTTCGGAGGACAAACCTTTTAAAGAAAAACAAAAGGAGACCTGAGATACTCTAGGCGTGTTTTTATTTCCCTTTTGCCGTACAAGGAAGTTGAGCTCACGGCGGCGGCACTGTCCATGCCGTTGTGTCAACAGAACTTGTACTCGGATTAGTTTAGCCACACTTTACCAATAACTGAGCTGAAAAGAAGGTATTCTTTTGTCGCCAGAACACATACAGACACTTCATACGTATGTATCCTCATATTCTTATAGTTTTTTTTTTTGGAGGAATCATATTCTTATAGTTAACCGCATGCGGCATGTACCTCGCACATATGAAAGTCAACACGAGATGCTGGGGCGGATGGATAAGGGTGGAGCGTAGCGATGGCAAAGACAGCTGAAATTGCTAGATTTTAGGACCAAAGTATCGATCATACTGGGCTAAACTATGGATTGAGAATTACTAGCATATAAATGGTCACCCCTATTTACTTGGTTCATTTTCAGTGTTGGACCCAGCTGATTTATGGCCAAGCTTCACCACCACAGTCGGTAGACTGACCATGTCGTCATAATCACCTCGCTCTCACCAACATGTGGTTTATAATCGAGATAATAAATAAAAATAACCAAGCTGAACAAATGACTGTTGTCTTCTCTACACAAAAATAGCACCCCAGCCTTTCCTCTTTAACTCGATGCACCCAAATGACGACACTTTGTGCACATCAGTTGACATCAACGATAGAGATGTACTTCAGCCAAAACAATTTACTACCACTAATACCACTGGAAACAGACGAACCGCATCCCTGGCCTTTGTGAGCCCGTTTTTCTTTAAAGCAACTGTGGTCGTGCAACCGTAAGCAGGATACGCTGGAAGCCTCAGCCACAGCCCAAACTGCTCCAGCCCAGCGGCTGAATTCCGGTTTGTTTGCCGGCATCCTCTACTTTCCACGTTTTCCCGGCTGCCGTGCACTGAACCCAACCAGAACCAGCAGGGCGCCGCGCGGGAGCACGGCAGCCGACGCCGGCCGGGTCAACATCCGAACAAGGATCCGCAACACGCGGCTCCATCTGATCTGCACTTTTTTCCACCCGAAACTCCGACCCCTTTTTAAAGCCGCGGCATCCCGCCCGGACTTCCAAACTTCCAGGTCGTCAACTCCAAGTCTCCCACTCCAACCCAAGCGCCCGTGCTGGTGCTGCAAGTGCAAGCAAGCTCCGTTCCGGTTCCTTGTTCCCGGCTTCCGGCAAGATGATCCTTGTGGTGGTGCTCGCGGAGCTGCTGCAGGAGTACACGGCGAAGTTTGCCCGGGCGCTGGACCAGGTGCTCAACGACGCGCCGTTCCCGCGCCGGGTGCGATTCCTCGTGCTTCAGGGCCTCCCCGTCGTGCCGCCGGCTCTGCCCCCGCCGCACGGCCACGGCGTCATCGCCACCGGAGGCTGATCACATTCAGGCCGTCGCCGCCGCAGCACAAGCCAGATGCCGCATATGCCCGCACGCGCGCTTCATGTAGTCGATTCAGTTTTGCCGGCCACACACCCCACACGTTGCTGTAAACCAGACCATCTTCGAAGGTTCCTGTAAATATTCTTCGTGGTATGTTGACTGTGACGACACTTTTTTGTTAAAGAAAACTATAATTTTCTCAAGGAGTATCTTTGGATCATGAACGCACGAGACAAATAGCAAAAGCGTTTTATTCCTCTTTTTTATTTGGCGAAAAAAGCGCTTTTTTATTTCTGGCTGCCCGGAAATATCTAGCTACTTCGAGATAGGCACGGTTTAGGTAACCAACGATAGGATCGGATGGAACAGATTGGACTAGAATACCGTGGCCTCGTGCTTTCGGCTGCACAGATCAACCCGGCCTCCCTTTCTATTGACTGACCATAACATAATACGACATTGAACAGGCTCCCTTACTTTATCCACTTGGCGGTCGCAAATTTTCAATCTTCATTATGTGCTGAGTTGGTGTCCTTATTCAAGCCAAGCCACTGTGAATTGACTCCTCAAGTTGCCGAGACGGAAGCAAGTGAAGATTGGGCACTGGATTCGCGAAGTGCGTCGCTGTCCTCTGCCACATCTCTCGCAACATCCGCTCGATGACGATGTTCCTTAGTATTTGTGCCTTCCAAATGGTATTTTGGGTCCTCTCAAGCTCTGTAAACAATGTCGTTTTGGGTTCCTCCTGCTATCCCTTCCTCGCTTAGACGCTTACACCAAGCATGCTGCGAAGATGCAGACTGATCGCGTCGCAAAACACCTCTAAACACAGAGTAAAGTATTTGATATAGGCATATAGCAGCGCCACAACTGCTCTACCTTGTGTAATTCAACTTCAGAGCATTTTCATGCCCGCCACACCGAGCTTAATTAATGAAACACATTCGCGACATAAAAACAAACCTAAACAAAGTGATCTTGTATGTCATCTTCTTTTGTCATGTAGGATGTATGCTGTTCTTAAGTACCACTATTTTTTTTTAATATACCTCTTCTCAGCTACTCTGATAGCTACAAGTACACTTTGGTTATTGATTTTTATCACAAGTCTGCTTGAGTATGGGTTTGTCGTAATGTATATTGAGCTTATCACACAACCCTGCTTGGGTATCGCTTTGCTGTGTCAATCCAATTGTTATTGATTTCTATGCTTGGAGCTTCTGACTCGACTGTATTGCCCTCAAATTTTTTTTTTGTTACATTACGTATGCAAGACAAAATTGTCTGCAATCAGTATCTCCAGATGACGCAGCTAACGATCTTGTATATTTATTTTATTTGAAACACCTATAAAGTAGCACACACTTTATGTAGCTGTCTGTTCTGTTGATTCTCAAGATACCATAATGCAGGCCTGATCAAAAAAGAATCCATTAACTGATATCCGCAGGAGTAACACCACCTTTTTTTGTTTTCGATAAACTGGTGTAACAGCACATTGTTTAGGTCAGTGTCCATTGCATATCAGTTATACCATGATATCTCGAACAGTTTGCGTGAAAGGTTGATTCAGATGAATTTCATGTCGTCTGAATTCACACTGGAGTTGAACAGCATGTGCCCATTACATTCAGCTTTCCACTGATTTATTCAGCAGCTAGAGGTTACCTGTACTTTTTGGTGCTTGATCTGGTCTGTTGGTAAGCTCTTGGCGACAAACGGTTATTGATCTCAGTATCCTGTCCTGATTCGAGGGAAAAAAACGAGATCTCAGTATCCTGATTGTACTATGCACCGCGCTGATGGAGAATTAAGACCAATTCGTTTCCTCTTTCGCCGCTGCTGATTGCGAAGTGATACAATGATACGGCATAACAAGATACGGAATCAACTTTGAATAACGAGACTACATTGTGCAGTCTTGCTGACAACCGAAGTTTCAGACTTTCAGTTAAGCTTTTCACAGGCAAAACAGAAGGAACCCTGCAGTTCACGAGATTGAATCGCCATCTCCTGGAACCTCCAGTTCCTATAGCGGAGAGAAATAGCACCATATACACCTATCACTATCAGCCAATCCAGATTCGTGCCTGGTCACAGGAACTGGAGGGAGTATATTTTCGTCTAAACCCACAAAATCTATTGACCTGATGGTTCACGAACGTGCGTGATGGCGGCTTTATCGTGATCATGACACTTCGTGGGAAGTCTGAATTCTGAAGATAATATTTCCTTTGGTCAAATTAACAACAAGTGAGAGGAGCTGAGGAAACTTTCATCGGAGGACCTCTAGAGGAATACTACGTTCTGTCTATTTGTAGATAGAGAATGTTGAGACTGAGAATTGAGTAGTTCATATAACAATACTATAGTTGAGCTCTGTAGTAGCGGGTTAAAAAGGCCGCGGTGGCGGAACACAAAAATACCACTTGCCCTTGTCACTACTTAGTTACATACTGAATAGCGGTCCAAAGACAGCTAATGATCTAGGTTACACTTAAGTTAAAAAGGACGTAAGCAGCGGTATAAGGACCACTACTCACGCCCACCTCGCCACTTCACTTCACCGTGGCCACCGGAGGGGAGGGAGGCGATCAAGGTCGAGGTCGCCATGGATGCACATCACCGCTCCGCCCGATGTGTCGTCGTCTCCCTCCGCACGATGCGGTGTTGTCGCCTCCTCTCGGGGTGGATCTAGCGGCTCGCATCACCGGATCCACCCTTGGGGCGACGCGGAGGGCACGACTGCAGTCGGAAGACGGAGGAGGAGGAGGGCGCGTCGGCGAGGACGACGACGCGTCGGCCCCGGGTGCGCCGGACACACCTGCGCCTTACCCCACTTACCCCGGCGCTTGGTCGTCTTCACCGTGGAGGAAACCCGGTGGTCGAAGGCGGAGGAAATCCGGCGGTTGGAGGCGGAGGAGGAGGCTGGCGGCGATGGAGGAACCTAACCAAACCGCCTAAAAAGAGCCGGTGCAGCACGCACGAAAGTGATAACATCGTGTCTCACGACCACCTTTTCGGAAAGGGGCGGTTTGCAGTAGCGGGCCTCCTTGTCGGACCCGTAACTAAATTGGCCTCATGTCTTAGTTGCGGGCGTGACGGAGTCCGTAACTGCGCTTTACCGAGTAGTAACGGGCTCGGCGATCCGTAGTTGCAGCCCGGCTGTTCCCGCAACTATGACTAGGGATGGCAACGGGATGGGTGGAGCAAAAGCCCACCCACAACGAGAAATGCAACGGGTGAAAATCTTGACCCGCACTTGTCGGGTTTCGGGTGGGTGACGGATCCCCGCGGATTTTTAATGTACATATTAAAATAGCTAATAATAATAATATGTTTATAATTAAAATTAGTAACAATAATAAGAACACCATAGCCTTTTTATCTTAAACAAGTTAAGGGTAGGCTAGTTATAGTTAAAATTAACATATAACTAGAATATTTATCTTTATTTAATATAGAAAAAATCAACAAGCAAAGAAATTAGACAAAATAATATCCATAGTCCAATACTATATATCTAGATTCGGAGCCCACGGGTGGGAAAAAACCCGCATCTGTCCTGCCATTTCACGAGGCGGGTGCGGGTGAGATCCATGAGTGGGAAAGTGCACGGCACCTGTACCCATCGGCTGAATTTTTTTTATTAATAACCGATTTTTTTAATTTATTAATATTAATAGCCGATGAATTCGAAAATTGTAAAAATAGTCGCTCCGTCGCCATTTGAATGGGGGGATAGGTTCCTATCGCCCCACCACCGAGCGACAGCCCAAGTAAGTGGGCCCTATTGCCCTTTGAATGGGTGACAGGTGGGTATCGCCCTCGTGGTGGGAGGGCGACAGGAGGATGGCTGGTGTGTTCTTATTTTTGAATTTTTCAACTTAACGAGTTAAGCCTCCTAAAGTCTCGGTTAAATTTATACACATTGAAGACTTGTGTCGATTTTTTTGATGGCAAAGTATATATTGCTGCAACCATTTTAACTTACAATAGTCCAAAATACGTTTACAATTTTAAAACAAAAAAATATATAAAGTAGGCTAGTTGTTAGCCTTAACAACTAGCCTACTTTATATATTTTTGTTTTACAAACTTATTTTGGCCTGTCATAAATTAAAATGGTTGCAGCAACATATACTTTACCCACATTGCCGCCCGGCCAAAGAGTGACTGGGCTCACTTATTTAGGTTGTCGTCCGATGGTGGGCGATAGGTACGTATCACCCTCAAAGGGCGATAGAGTGACTACTTTTATAAATTTTCAAATCGATCGGTTATTAATATTAACAAATTAAAAATGATTATTAATAAAAAAAAATTCCCCATCAGCTACCAGACCCGGCGGGGCCCAGCACGTGAGACCCTAATTGCCATGCCTAGTCTATGACGGGTCATAGTTGTGGTCCGGTTGCTTTTCGATACTTAGTACTCCCTCCGTTCAAGAATGTAAGGATTTGTTGACTTTAATTTGTTGTGTTTGACCATTTGTCTTTTTAAAATATTTACACAAATACAAAAATTAATATTTAATACTTAAAATATATCCAATGTTAATATAAATTGTAAAAAAATAAATAACATTTTAACAAAATTTTTAAATAAGACGAGTAGTCAAAGCTGATCATGAAAGTCAACAAATACTTACATTCTTAAACAGAGGAAGTAGCGGCCCCCTTCATCAATCCGTTGCTGAGGCAATATGGCGTTCCGCTGATTGTAGTAGTGTAAGAATAGCGTGAGCTAAAGAGTTTTTCCTTTCTTTTTATCTTTTAAAAAGGTGTCTAAACACGTGTCGCTTACCAAACATACAAGTTCCAACACGAGCGAGAGTAAGACGACATTTCAGTTCGACCGATGCGACGTTTTAACGGAAAATCATAGGTTGCAAAGAGACAAACCACGTCGAGTGTCGTCCGTACACCGATCGATAGCCTCGGCGACAGCCCGACCACCCTGAATGGCTGAACGCCGATCCGTTGGCCGGGCAACCGCTACGTTCCACGGCCAGCCGCAACTGGTTCCGGGGCCCATGCGGCGGGGCGTGGCAGTATCAGGTTGGAGACTGACCGACAGAGCCCGCGGCGGCCGGATAACTTCGCGCCGTCTTTCCGGGTTCCGTATACCGGGGGCGGGCAGGTGCGCGAACCCAACCGTCTCGTTCCGCGGCTTCTAGCGCATACCAGTGGCGCGCCGCGAGGGCGCACGGCAGCCCCGCCGCCGCGGGGTCACATCCAAACCAGGGTCCGCAGCCCACGGGACGCGACACGCAAGGCCAGTCCTCCTGCTGATTGATCCATCACCTGATCTCCCCGAAACCCGACCGATTCCATATAAAGCCTCAGCGTCCCCGCTCCGACGATGCAAATCCAGTCCATTCCACGGTCCACATCCAGGTTCCGAGTCCAACCCAAGCGACCCCTTATTGCGAGCACAAGAAAGTTCCTCATTCTCTTCGGAAAAAAGAAGAAGGTTCTTCCTCTCGCGACGATGATCCTGGTTGCGGTCGTGGCGGAGCTGCTGGAGGAGTACACCGCGCTGGTGGCGCGGGTGCTGGAGCAGCTGTTCAACGACGCGCCTTTCCCGCGCCGGATGCGCTTCCTCATGCTGCGGAGCCTCCCCTTCCTAACTTCGCCTCTGCCCCCGCCGCCGCCGCCGCCGCACGCGCTCCGCGTCACCACCCGAGGCTGATCGTCATCGCCGGCAGATCTTCCTCTGCTAGCTTGATTCTTGGTGTGTTTCCACTGTTTCCTTCCATTCTGTTCCAGTTCTGGCGAAACTCTCTGAATTTGTTCCTGTAAATATTCCAGTCATACTGTAACTGTAAGCTAGAGTACAAATGAAGCCACTCTTCATTTTTTGTGAAAGGAGGAAAAGTTCTGTGCTGGAAACATCATTTCTTTGTTGTTCTGACTAAACTAATATTCCTACCTGTTGCTGGATAAGGCCATGACAACACCATGCGACGGCTGCTTCGGCTTAACCTGGAGGGTTTCTGGATGCTTCTGAAACATGTTTTAGGTTGCCCATCACCTTGTTCGGCTGGAACTTTTTTTGGCTTATGCTGCCACAGCAGCAGCCGAAGCTAGGAGAAAACAGGCAACAACCAACAGTTATTTCGCTGGAAATAATGCCAGACGAACAGGGCCATAGTGACAGTTGGATCATGCATCATGTGCTCGTTCATGGCTGCAATGCGCAGAGAAAAACCGGGGAACGAATTTTGCGCTGTCAGTCATGTGGGACTTCCTATATAGCTTCCGAAAGGCCCTTAGGAAACGAGCACACAGCCTACCAGGTTAACCGCCCACCCTAGCACCTTCTTCACCCTGCAGCACCGATCGACTTCAAAATTTTGAATGATTTGTTTCGACAGTCCAGAAAATCTAGTTCAATATTATTGAAATTGTGGATTCGAATTGTTGTAACTGTGCATTCAAAATGTTAAAGGTGGAACTTCTACAAAGGTGAAAGAATCATAAGCATGCGCTGAGAACGGACGGCTTTACAAGGCGTAGGCGTACTACTCGGTTGTCTAGCCACACCCGTTTGCCTGGATTATCGCTTAGACCACCGTGCCCGGTCGCCCAGACGAGAAGAGAGATTTGTGAGACCCATAATGTCACATTGGACAAAACCACCCTCTGAATGTCCAATATTATAGTTGAGGAAGAAAAAATGCAACACCCGTGATAGTTTAGGGAGGTAAGCATAACTTTTTTCTATTTGTTTCGTGACATCTGAGAAGCATTTATCTTACCCGATTAATGGGCCTAGCATTGTTGGGCTGAGCCCATATGTGACTAACTTTTCTAATAGCCCGAAATCAATAATTGACCTGACCCAATATGTAACTCCACTAAAAGTCTACTATTTTGCCTAAATTTTTTTAAAAGACTACCACAAACAGGTTGGTTCACCTTTCACTGCATCTCTCATGCCTGAAATATATTTCTGCCCATGTGTTGTGCAAACACACAATGTAGTTGTGAATGTTTTTATTTGCGAGTTGAACTAAACTTTCTAACAAGTTTCATGGTTGCCATGACGCCGCTGTTGTTATGCAAAGTGAAAACACAAAAGTTCTAGTTGCAAAAATGATTTTCGTTCATGTTGTATGCAAATATAAACATACTCTTCAGTTCTAAAAATCATGTCGTTATGACAGCAAGAATAGTTCATTCCTGCTGTCCTAAAGAACACACGTTTTGGAGAGGCTTGTTGCGTTTGTTTCTCCCGATCCCAACAGTACAACAGTGCATCACTGCCTAAATGGAACAAGAACGACAGTACCGTGATTCCGCAAGTCAGTAACAGAGCAGATTTATTCGATATCAACATGGATGCGCTACTGTTAAGAACAACGATTCACAACCCCCGCCGTTCCTGCGGGAACTGATCAAGGAACATGCTGCATTCACTTGTCAGAATGCTACGCTCACGGCCGCGCAATTACAGCCGGATCAGAGGGAAGAGCTTCTTCCACGCTTTCTTACACCTGTACGCGGTGAACGCCGCCAGGTACTGCTTGGGCGCGTCCACCATGGTCGACGCATCCCCGCCCGGACCCGGCTCGTCGGCGCCCCAGAAGCGCGCCGCGCGGCGCTTCTTCCGGACGGCGGCGAGCACGTCGCCGCGGTTGCATATCCCCCACACGGTCACCTTCTGCTGCTGGTAGTCCACCTGAACCGAATGTATCCCTGCAACATACACATTTTTTCAGATAAAGAAAGTTAGTAACTTTGCATTTCGATCACTTGGTACACTGTTCTGATTCGAACGCACAGACGACGCGTACCTTTGAGATTCGACAGCGCCTTCTTGATCTTCTTCTCGCACCCGTAGGAGTAGAGCGGCACCTTCATCTCCACGTACTGCGCCTCGATCTTCCCCCCGGCGAGCACGATCTGCATGTCCCCCATCGGATTGCACAATACCAAGCAAGCTCTCCGCTAAACGCGAACTCAGATCGGTGTTGCAGACAACATCGAGGAACGCGTTTATATACGCGCTCCGACAGGCGATGCCGAGAACGGGAGTGGATCATGGGACCATCCTTGCATATACCCGGCGGTTGGCACGCATGTGCGCAGCCATGGCAATATGGCGATCGCGTCACCCTGGCTCGCTTTTCAGTTCCGATCCGTCGCCACGCGCACTTTTTGCCGGAGCGCACGAGAGCTTGTAGCTTGTTCAGGGCTCAGACGCGACGGCCGATGATTAGAAAAGAGGGTGGTAGTGGAGGGGTGACGTGTAGTCAGTGGCGGCCCGCCGCTGCGAGGCGTCCGCGCCCATGCTCATGTGAGGCGCCGTGGAAAGCCGGCGGATGGAGGCGGCGGCGCCGTGCTCCGAGTACGTGGCGCCCCGCGCGGCGGCGCACTGGCCATCTTTAATTAGCTTTTGGGACTGATCTTTGTGAGGTGGCCCGGTCCTGATTTTGGTTGTGGGTAAGGTGAATAAAGCGTAATTTGGATTGGATTACGACTTGTTTCGGCTCTCCTTTTTCCATGTGCATCTTCTGTACTTCTGTTTCTTTCCTGTCAACAAAAGACGGTGTGGGTTTGTCAGGTCGGCTGCAACACGTTTGATTGTGATCCACCCCCACCGTCGGCAATCCACTCCGGATCTTGGCGCCACCAACAAGACCAAGACCATGACCATGACCACCCATCGCCAGTGAGCACGCCCGCGGCATCTCCGTCGCCGACACGGTCGACTGCGTCCGGTTCAGCTGGTCTGGAGACGGTAGATCTACAGTATTCTCCCAGTCCTAGTCCAGACCTACCGTCCACAGGGAAGAAGGAGAGGGACAGACGACCACCAGAGGACAAAGCACAGGGAAGGAAGGAGGAGACAGAGGAAGCAGAGAGGCCGCGGCCAAAATCGATACTGGTTATACCTCCACAGACTGCGTCTTACAAAGACGTGGTGGTGGGGGCAAGAAGAGAAGGGATTAGCAAGTTGTCACTGTCAGCGACGAGCACCGGGAGCTTGCTCTTGAAGACAGCAGGAGGAAGGAAGGAGGAAGGATGGGAAGAAGTTAAAGCGAGGCACTGGTGGCGGAGAGGAAAGGCAGAGGCGCACACCATCCAAAACAAAGAAAGCAAACGCACGCCATTTGCAGATTGGTTCAGAAGAAGAGCAGCTGGAAGATGCTTCAAGTGCCTGGCAAGTGACCACAAGGTCGCACAGTGTAGGGACCCGCCAAAATGCATTCTTTGCTTCCGCTCAGGCCACAAAGCAAAATGGTGTCGATCTGGCTACCAGAGCCCACTGCCAAACACCACCACATAGAGAAAGAGAGCAGAAAGGATCTCGTTTAAGAAGACACCAGAAGAGCCCCGAGAAGCTACCAAGTCCACCTCGGAGAAGAGCTGCGGAAGTACAACAGAAGGGGATGCGAAGAATCTCTTGCCCGGTGCACCTCATTTGCGCCCGGACAGAGTGGAGGCGTGTATTAGGCGGTCGCCGGAGATGGAGGCGCAGGAGAGAGATCTCATGAAGAGTGCGTTGTTAGCTGTCGCCGCAGACGCCAGTGTTGTGCCTTCTTGCAAGCAGGTCGAGGAAGCTGTGCGCAGCAAGTTCAGTCTGGGGGATTCATGGTTGCAGGTGACGCTAGCTGCCAAGGCCACTTTTCTGCTTTGGTTCGGTAACCAGCGGAAAAGACGCGAAGCTCTACAGGCGGAAGGGCCTCTCGCCGTGGGCAGGGGTGAATCTCGGGTTCATTCCTTGGTCGAGATGCAGCGAGGCTACAACTGGCAAACTCTTCTACAGAGCTAGGGTCCGCCTTGAAGGAGTGCCCAAACACGCATGGCAGATCGACACGGTGAAGCAGCTCTTCCACCACTCCACGTACATCCAAGGAGTGGACAGCCCTGACTTGGAGAAGGAGGAAGAAATGGCGTGTTTACTGTGTGAAGGTGTGGACCAGTGACCCGGCACTCATTGCAAAAGCAGGGACACCGAAGATCGAGGAGCCAGCACTAGATGAGTCAACGGTGCAGTACTCCCCGGAGCTGATAATGGATGACAACGCGCCAATAGAGCGCATGGGTCCTGTACACACACTAAACTACGAGATCCTGATACACCTGGATGAAGTTCTTGACTTCACCCCACTGCCAGGAAGTCCGGTGATGGCGAGCCGGAGCAGCGGCCTGCCATCGAAAGGGGAACAAGCTAAGTGGCCACGGCGCCACCCACACATCTGGTTCCTTGGTGAACTGGATGGTCATCACCCGAGAAAGCAAGCAAAAGGATCTGTGCATGACAGATTGGAAAGGTCGAGGATCGCCGACGTGTCGGATCACCGCCGAGGGACGGCCGGTCGAGAGAAGCGAGGCGGAGGAGAAGGAGGTAGGCAGTTCGGGACACACCGGGTGTCGAAAGAATCCAGCAAGCAATGGCATCTCGGTGGTACGGGCGGAGGCCATTCGACAGAGCACAGAGCGAGCTGGTTCCTGCCCGCCGGTGTTGGCTCACCTCGGCGTCCGTGTTGAAGCTGGTACACTGGGCCCCACGGACATTAAGGGCCGGGACAACAAGCATTCAAGTCGGGAGCGGATGGACGACGCATTCATGGTGTTACCGTTGAGCAAAGGAACGTTGGAGGAAAATTCAAGGGAGTGGGACCCCATGACTCAGGAAGCTGAGCTGCTGAAGCGAGAGGGAATCGGAGGTGGTTGATGGCAGTAATGGTGCGCGGAAGGAGCAAATAATTCAAATCCGAGTCTGGGATGGGATCGGAGGATGTGCTGCGAATAGAGGCTCGGAGTAGCACAGCTGCTCGGATGAGAAGTGATGTTGGACTTGGGCCAGATGGGACCAGCTCGGAGAAACGGACCGAAGCCCTCGTGTCACGGCACGGAGAGCCTACTGGGCCGCACCCACTTCCCGAGGCCCAAACGGAAGATGCGGCTGCAGACCTCCCGCCAACTTGCAGGCAGAGAATAGAGAAGATCAACCGGCCAGAGAAGAAGATAGAAAAATTTGCTTCAAACATCACAAAGAAGATAGCAAAGCCGGTGCTGCAGAAGCCACATATGCCAAGTACATTGAATAAGTTGCAGAAGATGCCCGCCCGACCAGTAACTACTGATACTCCAAGGCGCAGCAGACGACTTGCGAACAGACCGAGTAAGAACACAACGGTTGAGCAGCAGGCCATACAACTACTCATGAAAAAAAGTGGCATCGTACAACAAGAAGGAGAAACTGAAGCAGAGGCACAGGGCAGATTTACGGAGCAGTTTGTCAATCCAATCAAGCCGGATATGATTTCAAGTTTCCATGATATGTTTGGAATTGATGAAGCCCAGAGCAATGACCTGCATGCGGTGGCAGTGCAGGCCGGAATACAAGAGGAGGCTGAACAAGCATGATCCACGCCAGATGAAGAGAGGAAGTCAAAGGGAATCAACGCAACTCATGGAAGACAGAACAACCAAGCAGAAGCCACTTTATTTTGTTGTCGCTGTGTCATTATTTCCTGTTATTTCTTTTGCTTTGGTGTTGCTGAAACTGTCTTTATGCAGCTGCTATAACTGCACAAGCCACTTAATGGAGAACTGTTTTGCCTACTATGGCGCTCAATGCAGGATCTGCCACGAAATGGTGTGTTTTGTATGTCATCAATGAGTGAACAAAATTGCAAGATCTTAAATTGGAATGTTAGGGGCTTAAACAACCACGCAAGAAGAAAGGTGCTACGCGATCAGGTGCAAGAAACGAGATGTACCATTGTATGTATACAGGAGACAAAAATGGAGCAAATGGAGGCAAGAACAGTCACGGATAGTCTCGGCATTAACTTCAGCGAGCAATTTGTTGCTCTCCCATCAGTTGGAGCGAGCGGAGGTGTGTTGCTTGCAGTGGACAAAGACTATTACGCTATCAAACAACATGAGACAAAGAGGCACACAATCACAGCAAGAATAGAATCAACGCTTGTTCCAGTGGATTGGTGGATAACTGTCGTTTACGGGCCACAAGGAGACAATGCAAAATTGGAATTCCTACAGGAATTAAAGGATATAGCAGGGCTGGTACATGAAAGATGGTTGATTATCGGGGATTTCAACATGATCCTCCACGCACAAGATAAAAGCTCAGAAAACTTGAATCAGAGAATCATGGGTGCTTTTAGGGAGGCGGTGAACACACTTCTCCTCAAGGAGATTAAATTAGCCGGCAGAAAGTATACATGGTCAAATAATCGCACTCATACTCGCATCGATAGAGCTTTTTGCTCAGCCGAATGGGAAGCCATGCTACCGGCATGCGAACTGCACGCGGACTCGTCAGCAGCTTCAGATCACTGTGCGCTTGTTCTAGTTGGGGATGTGGTGCGAACAGGCCTTTACCGTAGTGGTAAGGTGCCTCGGTAGCACCTCCTAGGTCCCGGGTTCGATTCCCAGTGGGAGCAAATTTCCGGACTAGGTTAAAAAAATTCTCTCGTCTCTCCCTAAGCCAAAGCATGTGTAAGACCCTGCACTGGAGCCAGTCGGTGCGGGCGTTGCTCCCGATTTAAAGGCCGGTGCACTATGAAAGCTCTCACATAGGCTAAAAAAGGGGTCACCATGTCGGGGGGAGGGGGTTCGGGAATTTTCTAGACACTGTGTGAGAAGGTCCTTCTTCTTAATACAATGCCGTTGGGGCGGTCTTACCCCGGCAGGTCTAGTTTTTTTTTAGTTGGGGATGTGGTAAGGCAGGTATATAAGGGGTTCAGATTTGAGAGTTTTTGGATTAAAATACCAGGGTTCAAGGAACTCGTTAATGAGGTATGGAGCCACCCCACAGGTGTTTACAATGCGTTTCTGAACCTACACATCAAGTTGCAGAGAACAGCAAAGAGACTACGACAATGGGCAAGATCCAAATTCGGCAACAACAGAATCCTAATGGTGGCAGCAAAAACGTTGATTGGAATTCTGGATGTGGTGCAAGAGCATAGGCCTTTGACTGAAGTTGAGATTTCTTTCAAGCAGACACTAAAGCACAGGTTGATAGGGCTTGCGGCAGTGGAGAAGTTGAGGCAACGACAACGCTCAAGATTGACATGGATTAAAGCTACTGATGCAACCTCCAAGCTATTCTTTCTTAGCGCAAACGGAAGAAAGAGAAAGAATTTCATTAAAACATTGCATACGCCACAAGGACAGTTACACACACACAGGGAGAAGGCTCAAGCAATATTTAACCACTTTAGCTCTGTGTTTGGGGAACCGGCACCAAGAGAACACACATTAAACTGGAGATGGTTGGGCATTCAACAGCACAACCTGCAACATCTAGACTTGCCGTTCACAGAAGAGGAAATTAGAGGAGTAATCATGGCATTGCCGGGAGATAAGGCACCAGGGCCAGACGGTTTCATTGGCTGTTTTTTCAAGGCTTCTTGGGACATCATAAAGCACGACATCTTAACTGCAGTGAACTCATTCTTCAGCCAACAAAGTCACCAGTTAAATCTGCTTAACTCAGGGCACATTGTTCTTATACCGAAACACACAGAAGCAAAAGAGATTGGGGATTTCAGACCAATAAGCCTATCCCACAGCATAGCAAAGATCATTTCTAAAATGATGGCAAATAGGCTGGCAACGTGTTTGGACAGAATTGTCTCGAGGAGTCAAAGTGCCTTTATTAAAAATAGAAGCATACATGACAATTTCCTCTTTACACAGAATATAATCAAGGAGTTACATAGAGCAAGGAAGCCAACCTTGTTCTTGAAACTAGATATTGCCAAAGCGTTCGATACAGTTCGATGGGACTACATGATGGAGGTTCTGCAGCAACTGGGTTTCGGAATAAGATGGAGAGAATGGGTGTCAGCGCTCTTATCTTCTGCTAATTCGTCGGTGCTCATAAATGGGATCAGAGGTCGAAGCTTTAAGCACAGGAGAGGTCTACGGCAGGGAGACCCGTTATCTCCTATGTTATTCATAATTGCTTTCGACCCACTGCAAAGATTGCTGCAGCTAGCAACACAAGAAGGGGTGTTACAACCAATCCAACATCAGGCAGCCAGGCTACGGATTAGCATGTACGCAGATGATGCCGCTTTATTTCTCAACCCAGACAAGGAGGAGGTCCAGGCTGTTCAACAAATCCTGGAAATTTTCGGACATGCATCAGGTCTGATGACCAACTTGAACAAGTGCGCTGTGTATCCAATCAGGTGCCAAGATATAAACGTGCAGGAGATCATGGAGCCTTTCCCGTGCCAGGTTCAAAACTTTCCATGTCAGTACTTAGGACTCCCGCTAAGTACCAAAGCATTAACACGATCAGAGATCATGCCATTGGTTGAGAAAATTGCAAAGAAGCTGCCTGCTTGGAAAGGAAAACTTCTGACGAAAACAGGAAGGTTAAGCCTCGTTAACATGGTTCTTTCTGCCATCCCAACCTATCATATGACAGTGTTTGCTCTGAAAAAATGGACCATAAAGAAAATAGATAGGATCAGGCGAAATTTCTTCTGGAGAGGATCAGAGGAAATCAATGGGGGCCACTGCCCCGTAAACTGGAAGAAGGTGCAGAGACCAAAGAAACACGGAGGCCTAGGAGTTCTTGATCTGGATTTCTTTGGGAGAGCGCTCCGACTCAGGTGGCTGTGGTACGAATGGACTGATCCTGAAAGACCCTGGGCTGGCACCATCTTGCCTTGTGATGCAATAGACAGACAACTTTTCAGGAACAGCACCGTTGTAACAATCGGTGATGGAAGAAAAGCCAAATTCTGGCAATCGCCATGGTTACAGGGGAAGGCTCCAATGGACATCGCACCGAACCTCTACAGGCTAGCATGGCGAAAGAACTTGACAATCCGTGAGGAATTGCAAAATGAAAATTGGGTTCGTGGTCTCTGGCGAATGCAGGATGCAGATACGATGGCAGAGTTTATCTACCTGTGGACACACGTACATGAGATTCAACTAACTGAGCAACCCGACACGATTCAGTGGCGATGGACATCTTCAGGAGTGTATACAACAAAATCAGCCTATCTTATTCAGTGCCAAGGATCTCACTCACAGTTCAATGCTAATGCACTGTGGAAAGCAAGAACGGAAGGAAAACAGAAGTTTCATATGTGGCTTGCACTTCAGGGCAGGGTACTCACGGCAGATAAATTGATCAAACGGAACTGGCCATGTAATGAACGGTGTGTATTGTGTGATCAAGATAATGAAACGGCACAACACCTTTTCCTTCAATGTAGCTATGCAAAACAGGTATGGCATGAAATCTGTGGATGGGAAGTGACAGAAGATGAAGCAGCACTAAATCTCAGGGACTGGTGGGAAGCTAAATTAAGAACAAAATCTGCCAAGGAACAGCAAACAATCGCAACAATAGTCATATACACAGTATGGAATATTTGGAAGGAGAGAAACCAAAGAATCTTCCAAAACCAATTGATGCAGCCGAGACAAGTTGCTGTAAAAATCAGGCAGGAAATGAAACTCCGGGACAGGGCCATGGGACGAGGTGCAGAACATGAAGAAAATGGAGCAGCCAATATCCCTGAAGGCAATGGGGCATAGCCTAATGTCGCTAGAGCTGAACATCCGAAAGGTGCATGGTATCAATGGTGTAATCATTAATTATATGGCTGTGTAAACTCTATGTATTTGTACTTCTTTGCTTCCCTCTTAAATGAAAGAGCAGTGCTCCTGCTCATTTTTCGAAAAAAAAGGTAACATCATCGATAGCCACGATGAAATATCCCAACCAACATTCGTGTACTATGATGACCAGGAGGCGCGAACTCGACCTATAAATCTCCGGCTGATCACGAAGGTTCTCCATGGTCACTGTCTCGTCGAGGGCACAAAGCGTTCGCCGTAGCCCGTAAGTTCTTGGATTGCATCCACATGGCTACAAAGCACAGTGCCATAGCGATGGCCATAATGGCCGTCTCCATCCTGGCTGCGGCCATAGCAGGCGTCGCAGCATCAAACCCGCCGGATCCCCGGAGCTACCTGACTTCGTGGGGCGGGCCAGGGTGCACGACGGCGTCGGGGTGGATCAGCAGCGCGGGGTCATGCGGGTGCAACGACCTCGCCTTCTACGGCGGCCACGAGTTCAACTTCCGGGGCGAGACGGCCACGCTCTACACCTCGCCCGGCTGCTCCGGCACGCCGTACCAGGTGTTCGAAGACACCCAAGCCTGCGACGACTTCGGCTGGCGCAGCATCCATATCGACTGCTAAATGCGAGCTGGATGAATGATTGCAAATTGCTAGTTATTTTTTTATTCGCCCAAACATAAACATATATATTGTTGCCATTAAAAAAATGGTTCCCAAAATTTCACTTGCGTGTAATATCTTTTGAACAATACTAAGCAAACTTCTCTATTTTCCCCCTTTCAAAGCTACATGTTTTTTTAGTCACGGTGTTATTCTGCTTGGGGAGTACGGCGAAACTTAGTGAAATAAACGCACCCACGAAACATCAAAGCTATTGCCATCCAAATTCCTAATACATCTACCTCGAAGTTGATTGAATTAAAAGTTGTTTTCACTAGTTATGAGTTCAAAGTTCGTAAATACATGGCTTTAGGTGTCATTACCATCCAACAGTTGATGTTACTCTTAGTTTCTAGCTAATTTTCGCATTGAAAAAATAAAGTTAATGGCATGTAAAGCCATGAGGAGGAACATTTCCAATTCATTAAAGAAAGAAGGGTGTGCAGACGTAGGCAAATACCTTTGCCAACTGAGCTGTCCCACAGTACTATGTTTCAAAGACCAAGGCTGACAATGATATTGGGAAGATCACAAAAATTGAAGATGAGTCTTCAGACTCAGAAACTGATTCTCAACCATACATATCACCTCCCAGTGAAGGGCCACTACTCGGTCTCGGATACCATTCACATAATTCCTCATTTGCTCCGGAGGAACAACAGGAGATGGAGGCAAGACCACGGAGCAACCTATGGTAAAGACTAAGGGCAACTGAATCACTCGCTAAAGAAGAAGAAAAGAAAGAACAAAGTTACAGTCCAAGACACAAGACTAGGCTGAAGAAGCCTAAGTTCTTTATCAAGAATTCAAGATGGCTAGTTAGACGATCAAGAAATTATCCAAAGTCACCAAGAAGGAAAAAACACAGAAAAAATCTGTCAACCATGGCCACCATGGCCTCTAACACAATCAAGAAAAGGAAGAAGAGCAACAATGTAGCCCATGATACAACAGAATGAAACCTTCACCTCCTGCATCAGCATGCTGCCTAGTAGTCCTTTGAGTACAAAGAGCAATTGTTCCAGTCAGTAGACAATTCAACCTCAGTAGATATTCTAGCTCACAGCATAGAGCAGTTGGCTATTGGCCTTCTATCTTAATGAATGACAGCGCTCCTATCTTTATACGAAAAAAATACGATATGGCATGTGCTCATTCATGATAGGTGGCCAAAAAAATGATAGTAGCACTGATAAACAATTATGCTAAGATTAATAAAGCAACAGTAATAAACTGAGTTCGAGCAACCAGTGTCAAAAAGCTCAAATGTTTCAAAAAAAAAAAAGTGTTTCCCACACATCATAGATAGGAACTCATCCTTCATAGTGACCATAGCATTCACCCGCAAAAGGAAAAGCAACATTATACCTACACCATGTACTACCACTGCGAAGCATCCAGATGCGGGAAGACATGGCGTCTTGGGACATCAAAACCTCATAAACGATGTTTCCACCAGGCATTCTGCAATTAACAGAAACAATATTATTCAACAATTATTAATGAATGATTTTCTTGGTTAATAATTTTCATATTCAATGCCATGTTTATGTGATTATAATATGTGACATTTCAGTTATAAACATCCAGTAACCATGACACAGCAAACGAAAAGTCAAGTTGATTTTGATAGAATAATTCGGTGTACCTGGGATTTCGATCTACTTATATGCTTCAGTTCCACTTTAACTGAGTTCTCAGCATCATCAAGCTCAATAATGGCCTTGACAATTGCATTTGACAAATCTTTGTCATCATTAACATCGAAAAAGCACCCTCGATCCTGTGCATCCCTAATAACCTTCTGCCAAACAGAACTGCTGTTGGATAAAGTGGTCCCATTTCCCACTATCCATAAACAATGCCTGCCCCCCACCCAAAAAAAGGAAGAAAAGCAATTACATGCTATTGTCTATTCGTGTAAGCACTTTGAGTAGATAGCTAGTCTATAAAGAGATAAGAAACTAGTTAGACATGTTCATAATGGTAGCAGAAACTCACTTGGCCCTTGTTAGAGCGACATTTGCCCTCTGTAAGTTCCTGAGAAACCCAACTGAACCAACTCCATTGCTCCTGACTGTTGATATGATAATAATATCTTCCTCGGCGCCTTGGAAACCATCCACAGATTTTACTTTCACCGAGAAACCATCATACATATCGTAGGATTTGCCTACCTTCTCCTGGATAGCTCTAACCTGAGCATTGTATGGCGACACAACACCAACAGAGAGCTTGCTTCCTGTAGAAACTGTCTCTGCAATAAATAGAAAAGAACGACAAACCTTTAATCCCCTTGAGCTTTAATGTAGATCTAAGGATATACATATGGTTATGCAAAAAAAATAGTAGTGTATCCATTTACCTTTGAATAATCTCTGCACCATCTGCACAACTGCCGCAGCTTCTATCATGTTCTTCAGGCTCCGGCCTTGCTTTTCAGTTGTTTCACGACCACCATCAACATTTATAAACGAATATGGCCCAAACATTTTGCCTGCTAAAAATATCCTTTCATAGTTCTTACATATGACATTGGGACCGTCAGATACCTTGCCATCATAAAATGTGGCAACTGGAAACTTGCTTATTTCTGGATGCATCCTGTATTGAACATTGAGCAGATGCTTATTATAACCCAGAGAACTTAATCTCTCAAAAACACTTCGACCAAAATTAGCACCATCAGAAATCTGCAGAACGATATTTCAAGTCAATACAATGGGCTCAGGTACTAAATAAGTAAATATGACGAATAATTATTCTTTAGAAGGAGAGCTTACCTTGCTTTTCACAAGAGCAGGTAACTGGTACACATCTCCAATGAAGATAGCATACTTTATTCCTGGCAACTGCAAAGGAATTAAGGTTTCACATTCTTTGAGTTGTGCAGCCTCGTCAATGATCAGTGCACGCATATTGGAGGGTGAATAGCCGGCAGGAACATCATACAACTTGAATGAGCTAGAAACTGTACAGATAATTAATCTAGTTTTTTGCAGAAGGTACATTTCAACAGATCGTGTACTGTAACAGTTTGGAAGCTCCAAGTTCGTGCGAAGATATCTTAATTGTTGCACACACAAAGATCTTGCAGACCTGAACTTGGATTTATTATCTGTGTTAACCCTTATAGAGGCTAGAGAAGGCCAGAGTGTAGGGTCAACATCTTCTATTATGTTGACTTCTAGAAGTTCACTTGACCATATATCACCACCATAACCAGAATTTATCAGTGTGTGAATAATTTCAACCACTTCAAGCACCTCCAGCATACATTGAAAGCATTGTTCTTTTTCTATATTTCTTGGATGATCTTTATATAGTGCTGCAATGCAACCACGTAAATTCCGAGAAAGATTGTTGTAGTCATCCTTCAAATAATGCTTGAATGTCTTATCCTTCCTTCCTCGTTTCAGGAGTTGTTTGTCAATCATTGCATGATACTTGGTCACAGAACTCTCAAGCAGATCTATGAGTGAGCACAAGCAATGCCTCCAACCCGTGTTCGGCACGAAACATGGTAATAAACGATGAGCGCGAGAGTCAAGAAATATCATGGATATATTACTACCATCATCTATTTTCATCTTCTTTTTGTTTCCAAACAGAATAATGTCATTTAGGAAGGCACCACCATCAGAAGTCTCCACAACCTTGACAATTCGAGCTGCAACCTCCAATACAGCAGTATTGGTAGGTGCACAGGCTAGAGCCTTTCGACCCTTCATGAGCATCGCCCACATGATAGCGCTTATGGTTTTTGTTTTACCTGTCCCAGGTGGGCCCCATAATAGCTTTATGGATGGAGAATTGTAACCCATTACAGAGACACAGTCTGCAACTGCATTTAGTTGTGAATCATTTAGATTGAACTTCTCAAGGTCAAGTCCATCAGTCATTCCATGAGCCAAGAGTTGAGATGTTTGGGAGCACAATGAGCTTCCTTTATCCGCTTTCTTCAAAGGAAACTGATCGAATGAATAAGACATCATTACTCATTAGTAACAGAACATAGATAACGCCATGCAGAAGCAACACAAAGTGATTATTGTATGCATAGAGAAGAAGCTATAATTATTAGTGAATTAAAAATGCTGGAAATATTGTGACAACAAATGTAGTGTTGAAGAAAAGTGCTCTATAGAAGCCAAGCCAAAAAAGTGGTCAAAGCCATTACAAGAGTACAACAAAGACATGCATAGTGATGTTTTTCATTTTTAAGCTAAATATCCAATTCTGATGTACAAAGACAAACACTATTAGGCCCATGCAAGTTGAGGTATGCGTGGAACCGCCACAAGAAGCAGCAACAACAACAAAAAAAAAAAAACAGTGACAAGAAAACAGTGTATAGGCTTACTTTGCGTGTAAATCGCTGAGATTGTCTTGGCTTGAATTGCCACAACTTATTTATCAGACCAGTACACCTTATTTTCTCAAGCTTCGCAAGATCACCATCATTTTCTCCGAGATGAATGCATTTCCACACACGATTGTATGTCTTCATATTTATAAGAAGCACAGCAAACAAGGGCGCTGTAGGAATTTTTGCATGAGGATTTGCCTCAACAGGAATTTCAGATGATAACTGAACAATACAACAATTAGGTGGAAATTCATCTTCCTCTCCACTTTTGAGAACTGAGCCTAACACAAAGGACGCCTTGTTTCGCGTCAAATCAGACACATGTGTTGGTTTTTGTGAGGAAATCACTATTATATCACACTCCATGGGCTCATAAGTCGTTCTTGACTTCTCATCATTCACTGGTTCTGCAACTTCAAAACCAAATATTAACCTCTTATCATCAAGCTTTTTCAACTGGATTACTTCAATGAAGTTTGCCTGAGCATATCCATCCAATGACGAGAAGACATCAGCATGTACTTCTTCAACCAATGGCCAAGCAAAGGAATTCAAGTAACTCCCAAATGAGGTGAAAGTATCTGGTATCCGCTTGATCTACAGTGAATACAAAATGGCCTTTTAGTTCAGTTCTCATTAAAACTAAATTTAATGAAGAGGGTGACACAAGTTGACAAGGTGCAATGATTTAGTATCCATCAGTGAGCGAGTGCTGAAGACAAAATATACTTCTATTAGGTCCATTTTTGAAATATTTGCCCACTAGTTATGATTCAATGTGGCAGTACTGGAACAAAACAATCCTAGCTAGACTTAACACGAAGCTTCAAATTTTAAATCACCTGAAACTGGAATAAATTTTAAATTTCCTCAAATTTTAGTACTGGAACAATACAACCAGTCAACCACATAGGCAAGTTGGCCCAATCAGAAACGCACAAACACAACTGATGCGTATTACTACATGACTAGAACAAAGTAAAAGAAAACATTTTTGTATTGCAGCGTTTTATTGTCCTCCCGTGCGGCTCCTCAAGTACGGTCAGATTCCACAAGCTCCGCAATGGAAAAGAAATTGGCCAGTTGGCCCTACGAAATTTGATCCAAAGCGGATCCTACTCAGGGGGAGCTCAAAACTATACAGCTGCCACGACAGTAATAATCAAATTGTGCAAATTCCATTCGCAACCCACAATATCAGTAAGTGAAGTAGAGAAGAATACTGTTCCCATGTGAAGGGCTGTGGGAGCAGCCGCCGGCATGAAACGGGGCCCCGAGCAAGAACAGGGGCACCGCGGGCTCCATACTCTACCGACTCCGTCGCGGTCCAAGGCTCGCAGCCACGCGCACCATCATTAACCGAACGGACTGAAGGTTTAGCGCTCCGCGCCGGCGACCAGGACTAGCTGCCGGAGCCCAGGACATTTTTTTTTAGGTTAACTCCGCCCTCTCTTTTTAAAAAACTCAACTTCGCCCTTTAAATGGGGCCAGTATGTTGTACCGTTGAAAATCCACTCGGTACTCCGTGAGCAAGGAAGAGATGCCTAGATGTAGATGGGCTGTGGCCCGCCAGTTCTTAGCAGGGCCACAATGCATAGGCGCTAAAATACTTGGATCGTGAGCATGTTACGGCCTAATGTATTGCGTGATGTCCCAGTTTTCTATTCCATCTGGACGAGAAACCCCCGCGCTTTAGATAGGTAGGTAGATTTATTACTGTTTCAGAAATCAGCAACTAGTTCAAAAAATCAGTGTAAATGATTTTTGGGTAATTAACGCTAAGTATTTTTTTGCCAATGATTACTGCTAAGTCATTGAAGCATTTGAAAATGTGTATGGCTACACTAACCCTTCAAAAAAAAAAATATATATATATAACTAAACTCTTTCAATTGTTAACGGGAGGAGGAGGGAACACAGTGTAATTGAACAAAAGAACTGTAGATCATATGACGTGCAGGTTTGAGCTCTGGCAAGCAAACACGGGAAGCGGAACCCCAAAAAAGACTCCAGGAAATTCACCTTCTTCCTGAAGAGGTCCTTGTTGAAGATGTCCTTGACAGACCAAGAGAACACCTGGCTATCGAGGTAGCTGAGAGCAAACTTGCCATCGCCCTTCACCCTATTCCAGTACTCCGGCACATCCTCGAAAGTTTTCGTTTGCCTTCGCCGCTTCCTACAACCACTCATCGGACGCTTATCATCACTCATCTTGCAACCACTCTAGATGAAGTTTAGAGAGGATTCAAATGAGGTCTGCCGAGGGGATAGTGCAGTAATATACTACTCGACGACAGTTGCACTTCCCCATGGGAGCATGCGCGAAGTAAATGGAGTTTAAAGCCAACCGATTTTTTAGGAAAGGAGGAGAGGCATTTCCCAAGGTCGTCCTCCTGCCTCTCTTACGCCGTCCAAGTAGTAGGAAAGAGGGAAGATGGAATTTCTCTCATGTCATTCTCGATGCGCTTTAGTAGACTGAATTCGTCATGACGCATTTTACTTCTGTCCACAAATCAGTAATGGCCTGGAGCTCTATTCTATTCTATTTTTCCACAAAACCAGTCTTATTCTATTTTTCTAGTAGTGTAATGCATGGTATGCGTGCACTCGATTACACAAATGACACAATTAATAATATGATCAATATCCATAAGAAATGGAACTCGCTTCAATAGCAGAATATTATAACAAAACGAGTCTAAAAAAAGAATATTATAACAGAACGAGCCTCATGTGGAAACCTAGGTCCTTTTTTCGAAAAATGATGGAAACCTAGGTTTATCCGTCAAATTAACTTGATTGGGCAATGTCGCAAGTAAGAGTACAATTACAAAGCGAGTAGAGTACAAAGCTGTGAGCTTATTCCGCAACATGTCCGTAACCATCAATCAAGCTAATGTATGGTTAACATAATAAGTGCAACTAGATGATACCCGCGCGACTGCCGCGGCGCATTATATAGTATGAAGAAAAAAACATTTCACAAACATCAGAAAAGAAGTAAATGGAGAAATAGAAACGAAAAAGACACAAGGACAAAAGGTGGAGTAGTAATGGAGGTATTTAGAAGAAGTAGTTTCTCTATCTTAATTTGTGGTGACCGGATAACATTATTGATGCATGGATGGATAGATGGGAGTCAGATGTGATAATTGGGAGTGCTAACTTTCAAGATAACATGACAGAGTTTTGAAAAGTTCAAAATAGCTCCTAGTCGCCAACATTCAATCTTTATCTAATTGTTAAAATTATTTGAGATGATGTGGCGTAACATGGAGCTAGAGAAATAGCATTGAATGGCTAGTGGGTTGGAGATGATGTGGCGCAACGTGGAGCTAGAGAAATAGCATTGAAGGACTCTTAGTGGGTTGCATCTTTTATATATAAAGAGATATGAGCGGGGACAGTGTCACATGTAGCACGAAATAAGTGAAATTTCTTTGATCCACCGTAGTATGGGAGGCAATAGGATGAACCACGATGATATGGAAATTTGTCAACAACGGCACCTCTGCTCAGATCCCTGAAAAGCAAAATTTATCAACATGGCAATTTGTTACTCGTCTCTATGTCTGCAGCTGCATTTCACCACCAAACCAAAGCAAGCAATAACTTCCAGTGCCACCAGAACTTATAATTTCGACAAGTGACCGAATCAAATATACAAAATTGCATACGTTCATGATTCATATACACTATGCCCAAACAAATTAGGCAGTAATAGTTTTTTTTTATTTAAACTACGGTAGGCCAAGACCGACCTGAACTTTATTGATGCAAAGGGGAAGTTACATCGGAGATTACGGACTGCGGGACTGGGGCGTGGGTAATTAGGCAATAATAGTTAGCTACACAACCCAATAGGTTTGAACAATAGTAGTTCGACATAACATGCCTAACATAACAGTGGCAAAAACATGGCTCGCGCTCCCCACCCCCCCCCCACCTCGCGCTCTCGCTCCCGCCGCTCCCCCACCTCACCACGTCGTGCCGCCCCTCTCGCCGTCGTCCTCCGCCCATGGAGCCACCCTTTGAAATCGAAGACCCCTCGCCACCACCAGCCATGGCCAAAGTGGGCCCTAGCAAGCTGCTGGAACTGGAGGAAGACGCCTAGCTAGCGAAACTGGTTCGTCCATGGAACTTCAAGCCCGACATGGACTTCCAGCGCGACATCCTTAGTCGCTTCCGCTCCTCGGTACACCCCATCCTCCTCCATTCATGGCGCTTTTCATCTGCTTGTGGTTTTCCGTCGCTACACCTTTCGGCTCACTGAATCTTCAGTGAGCCTAGCCCTTCATGCTTGCTTGGGAGGAACTCACGCTGGTTTTCATGTCACCTTTCTTCGTGAGAGGCACTTTCGCTTCTCGGTTGCTAATAAGCATGTGGGATTTGCTGTTTGTGCCCTCCACCGTGTGATCTCTGAGCAGTTCGACATGTACTTTCACCTCTGGAGTGAAGGCGGTGCACGTTGGATCGATGAACACCGACGGTAGGAATGTGAGGAAGAGGCAGGCTGGACCAAGGTTCAGCACAAAAAAACTAGAAAACCTCGGCCAAATCAGTCTTCCTCCGCACAATATCAGCAGCATCATACGTAACCCAAAATTTGTAGAAACAGTGAAGTTGATTACAAAGCGAGTAGATAGAAGACTCAGATTCTGCAACACCAAGTTCATCAATAATGGCACCCCGCACAATATCAGCAGCGTCATACGTAACCCAAAATTTCTTCCTCCGCCAGTCCGGGAGACAAAAGGATGACGATTCACATCATGGAAATCACTCACGACGGTACCGCTGCCCAGATCCCTGCAAAACAAAACCAGGAGAAACATCACACATCGTCAACAATGGCGCGTGATTAATTAATTCAAAGAATCATGTATGCAACTGCAGATGATGTGATCATTTTGAAGCCATTATTTTGCGAGATGTTTTCCGGTGTTTGCAAAGAATGTGGACCGTCGGTTGGCCTTGATCTAATGGGTATGATAGAAGGTACCAACCAAAAGGTACTTTAATATTGATGGAAGTACTTAAATATTAAGGATAGAAAAGTAATTTTATATGGTGACCAAAATAGATCACGAGCAATGAAAGAAAAGATGTAATTTACATTGTTTGGTCTAATTTACTTAGGATTATTGAACCAGTCCAGGATGAGGTGAGCCGGTTCCGTCGAGTAGACAGGAAACATGTAATTTACATATTGTTTGGTCTGATTTACATGGGTCCATCAAGTAGTAGGAACGTATGCTACATAGGATATGGACCATGTCGCGATAACAAATATGAAGACTCAGGTCATGGCAGTGCATGTTTCAGATCAGATTTACATTGCCTGATTTAGATTTACTCATTATTTTGTGATTGATAAGAGTTCTTGTGCCACGAATTATTTAAATAACATATCGTCAACGATAATATTTGAGCACATACTATCTAGTGAATCTTCTTCTATTGCTTGTGCCACCATTGTTGACGTGATAAGCTCTTCAGTTTATAAAGTGAATAAAAGAATCATCGAAGAAGATGATGGCCTGCCAAATGTGAAGTTCGATCGTGAAAACACATATTTCTTGCCTTACTGAGTTTATTCTTTCCTTACTAAGGTTTGGATTGCTTGTTGAGCTTGTACGTGATATCACTTTTTTCTATACTTTGCTAAGGTTTCCTTATCCATGCTATTGGTAATGATTATTTTTATTCCATACCTTGCCCCTCAATCAATCAACGGTCCAGATCAAAATATCTTCTCATACCTCTAGGTACCTCGCAAACACTGGAAAACATCTCTTATTTTGCAGTACCTGAAACATCGGCCTGCTTATATGCAGGGACTCCATTTTTGCTAAATTCTCTGAATCGTCAAGCTCAATAATTGCATTTACTAGTGCACTCGACAGGTCTTCGTTATCACTGGCGTCGAAAAGGCACCCTCGATCCGATGCATCTTTCACGATCTTCCGCCAAACAGACCTGCTGCTTGATAAGGTTGTCGCGTTTCCGACTATCCACAAGCAGTGCCTGCAAAAAAAAAAATGACGATAAGTCCCAGTGTGAGAGGTACATAAAGCCAAATGAGAACGAGCGGATTCTCAATGGTATGGACAACCATTCAACATACTTCGCTCTAGTCAAAGCCACATTTGTCCTCTGCAGGTTAGTGAGAAACCCGACTGAACCAAGTCCATTACTTCTCACTGTCGATATGATGATTACATCTTCCTCCGCGCCTTGGAATCCATCCACTGATTTTACTTTCACCGAGAAGCCGTCATACATATCATAGGATTTCCCCAGTTTTTCTTGGATAGCTCTGACCTGTGCATTGTACGGTGACAAAATACCAACAGATAGCTTGGTACCCGCAAATACAGATTCTGCAATGAAGAGAGGAAAAATAACACCGAGTTGAATCTGTTTGTAAACTGTATAACATGGATTTCTGTTGGTGTATGATGTAATACTAAGCATTGTAAGGGACTAATGAGTAAATAGTATGAATAAAAGAGAAGAGAGTGAGCTGGTGGGAGATTGACCCAACCAGAACCAATTTCCATGTTCAACAATTTCAATAATAAGCTTGGTAGCACCCTCTTATAATGTAGTAACCTTCACAAATGAAGATTGTCATACCTTCAAATAGTCTCTGCACTATCCATAGCACAGCAGCAACTTCAACAGTATTTTTCAGGCTCCTGCCATGCTTCTCAGTTGTTTCATGCCCACCACTGACATTTATAAATGAATATGGTCTAAACATTTTGCCTGGCAATAGACTCCTCTCGTAGTTATTACAGACTACATTTGGACCATCAGATATATTTCTTTCATAAAAATTAGCAACTGGAAACTTGCTTATCTCCGGGTGCATCCTATACTGAACATTGAGAAGGTGCTTACTGAAGCCCAGAGAACATAACCTCTCAAAAACACTTCTTCCAAAGCCAGCATTATCAGATAACTGCAACAATATGCTGAACTAGTGAGTTATGAAATAGGAAAGAAGAATTATAAGGTATTGAAGCAAGATGTACCTTGCTTTTAACTAGAGCTGGCAACTGGCATTCGTCCCCGATAAAAACAGCCTGTCTTATACCAGGAAGCAGCATAGGAATTAATGCCTCGCACTCCTTAAGCTGTGCAGCTTCATCGACAACCAGCATCTCGAGGGGACTTGACATCACTTGATTCTCTGACTTATCACCTAACAGAGGGATGTCTTTCGTGGACACATTGTACAAATTAAAAGAACTGGAAACAGTACAAAGAATGCACTTGGTTTCCTGTAACAGGTAGGCTTGAATCTCACGGTTGCAATCTTTAATTGAATGGTAAAACCGATTGGCCCAACTTGGAAGCTTAAAGTTTGCTCTCAGATAACGCAATTCTTGGATGCAGATTGATCTTGCCATTCTAAACTTCAGCCTCTTGCACTTTTCAGTGTGCATTGATTCCAGCTGATCAGGCCAGTTGAGAGGATCACTTTCCTTGTAAATCGGTTCTTCTAGGAGTCCATCAAACCATATGTTGTCATCATCGCCTTCATTTATAAATAAAGAGAATGTTCAGTAGTTCAGCCACCTCTGTCATGCACTGGAAGCTTTGGCTCATGGTCAAGGTTCGTGGAAAGTCAGCTTGCAGTGCCTCCATGCAATGTAATAAACTCATCGCAAGTTTATTGTAAGTAGTTTTGGCATATTCCTTCAATGGCAGAATTACTAACTTTTCTTCCGTGGTTCTAGAATCACCCTCATCCTCATCCACGCTGTCAGTCTGAGATCGTTCACTCTCATAGCAGTCTTCTTCATCGTCTGATGATTCTTCTTCATCATCATAATCATAGTTTTCATCATCATGCTCTACGTCAGCAAAACCACAAATATCCTTCCCATGGTCTCCGCCTCTATTCCTTGCATTGTCCTTCCTCTCACGTTGCTTCATTTTCTCAAGAATTTTTTCAGTGTACAGCTGATGCTGTTTTGACAAAGAATTCTCAAGAAAATCTAGCACTGAAGATAAATAAAGCCACCAAGGTTTCTTTCCGAAATATTGTGCTAGCCGTTGAACACGATTGCTGAGAAATACTGCAGAAAGATCATGACCTTCATCAATCATCATCCTCTTTTTGTTTCCAAACAAAATGATATCACTTAGGAGTACGCTATTGCTATCAGAAGATGAGGATTCATGTACAAGCTTGACAATTCGAAACGCGACCTCGAGAACAGCAGTATTAGTAGGAGCACATGCAAGCGTCCGGCGTCTTGAAAGCAACATTGCCCAAAGTAAAGTGCTAATAGTTTTGGTTTTCCCGGTTCCAGGGGTCCCCATATTAATTTTACCCAAGGAGAGAAGCTCCCTGTTACACAATCTGAAACAGCCTTCAGCTGTGAACTGTTAAGCGTAAACTTCTCAAGACCAAAACCATGAACTGATTGATCTGGTAAGCAAAGGGGCGACTGGGAGCTTGTTGAGCAATCCTCCGTTCTTCCCTTAATACCAAAAAATATACAAACAAATCAGTTATCATGGATTGCTTCACAAAAGTCAACTGTAGAAACATAATAAAAATAGGAGTTTTCTGGTCCAAAATAGTGGCCATTATTTTTCTCAATTAATGGCCATTAGTTCAAGGGTAGTTTAGTAATTGTATTAAAAATTAATATTTTTTATTCATACAAACTTGTGTTAAATACACTAAAACTTGACTACAATAATAATGATGATGATTAATCAAATTTAAAATAAATATTTTATAACAAATTCATGTAAAAATTAACCACCATATTATTTATGATGAAATTTTATATTATAAACATATTATTTTGACAATATTACCCTTAAGAATGGCCATTAATTGTTAACTTCTAAAATTTAATTTATACCGTTAGATCCAACTAATGGCCATTAGTTGAGAAAAATAATGGCCATTATTTTGGACTTGAAAACTTCTCTAAAAAAGTCGTAAAATATTTTCCTTTGCATTAAGAAGCAATAGTGTTAAAATCCTACGCATCTCACTTCAAATCCCAATATAATTTATCTTCTGTATAAAATTGAAAAAGTTCCATTAAAGTTTACATTCTTATATTTCAACTGCTGTTGAAGATTTATCATATTGTTCCAAATTTGAAAAATAAAAACTACCTGCACCCACAGCGCAAAGCCACAAGTTGTTGTACTTGGTGTTCAATTCACTCTGTGTGCAATTCACTCAGTTTTTTACGGTGTCTAGTACATTTCTTTTACAAAAGCGAACTCGAGTGATATGTAATGTTTCTACTAAAGCATAATGGTGCTGAAGATATCGTATGTAAAGAAGCAGTGCAGGCTGAATTTAGACATGAGTAATGTTACCTGTGATTTGTACTGCCATACTATATCAACAATGTCAGTCAACTTGCTTCTTTCCCATGTCAAGACAAGTCAAAATCCGGTTGTGTGTCTTCATATTTACCAAGAGTACTGCAAACAATGGATCTTTTGGTTTTCTTGTTACAGGGTGAGCTTCGACGCGAATTGCAGATGACAATCTAGCAATGAAGCAACCAGCTGGCAAGTCCTCATCATCTACACCACCTTTAACAATTTTAGCTAAGACGTAAGATTTGGCATTTTTGGTCAGATCAGACACATGATTGGGCTTTCGCGATGACAGAACTATTATATCATCCTCACTAGGCACGTAAGTTTCCTTGGATTTTTCGTCCTTTGCTGGCTTAGCAACCTCAAAACAAAAGAATATTTTACCACAACCATATAGAGTCTCCATCCGTGTCACAGGTATAAAATTCTAGTGATTATAACCATCCAATGATGAGAACAAATCAGCATGCGTTTCTTCAAGCAGCGGGTAGAAAAATGAGCCAAAATAGTTTTTGGATGACGTGAAAGTCTCTGGAATTTTCTTCACCTGGGAAACATGCATTCACATGATCTATAAGTTTAATACACAATCCTGAGACAGAGTTTTAGAATCAATAACACGCAGAACTGCATCACAGCGAATAAGAGCAGGAAACAAAACTAGTTCAAAGGAAGATGGAAAAGAAAAGAAATACTCGAGGAAATTACCTTCTTCCTGAAGAGGTCCTCATTGAAGACGTCCTTGACAGACCAAGAGAACACTTGAGTGTCCAGAAACCTGAGAGCAAACTTGCTAAGTTTCCTCTCATCTTTCATCACCTTATCCCAGTAACTGACCGCATCCTTGAACTTCCTTTGCTTCCCCTTACGGCCCTTGCGCTTGCCATCACTTTTTTCCGTCCTCTCTTCTCCCTGAAGCATCTTGCTCACAGTCACATAGACGAGAAATCTTGGATGCAATACGAGATACAAAGGTTCGATGCAATACGAGATAGAAAGGCAGGCAGGGCTCTTCAAAATGGTGGTATGATCACTTTTATGATGGTAGGGGGCCTAGGGTCAGTAATGAGAACGCTTGGTTCCCATAAAAAATTGTTCCGCTTCTCCATGAAAGGGATCGATATCCTCTGAATTGCAGCACTCCATGCAGAGAAGTTTTCCTCTACATTAGCTAACATCTGGGCCATGCGTTGATAAAGGAAGGGCTGATCTTTTTCACCACTTCTTCCCATTAAAAAAATGGCTAAGGCCCCACATAACTCTTCTTCTTCCTTTCGAGTCTTCGCACATCTAACAAATGTTAGCTATTCCCTGCGTATTGTAAGTTAGAGAGTTTGTTTTTTGTAAAATTGTTTCCTAGTTTGATTTCGTAGGTTACAAATAGAGTCCTGGTTTATCTCTAGTTCATTACTTGGTCGTCAAGGCATGTAATAGGCTTTATATACTTGATCAATGAGTCAATAACGCTGCAGCTCCCGCAGCACCAAAACCCATCTATTGTCGTTCTTTTCTTTTCCTGAATTTGGTTCGACAGTAGCGATTTCAACAATTGGTAATCAGAGCTAGGGGTTCATAGTTGTTCAGGATGGTGGGAACTCTTCCGGCGGACGACGGCTCGCATCGCTCACGCACGCCTGAAGGGTCTAGGCGCGGCTCGCAATCTCCATCGCCAAGACGTCGACGCGGCACCCGTCGCTCCGTCGTGCAGCGTGTGATCAAGGAGGTCGGCGGCGCAGGCACGTTCCCAATCTTGACCAAGTTGAACTATAGCGACTGGTCCTTGGTGATGAAGGTGAAGCTCCAAGCCCGCGGTCTGTGGGAGGCCGTGGAATTCGGTGAATGCGACGAACAGGTAGATCGCATGGCCCTGGAAGCAATCTTGCTCGGGCTCCCACCGGAGATGCAGGCGACCACTGCTGTGAAGGCCTCCGCGCAGGAGGCGTGGGAGGCGCTTCGTAAGGTGCGCATTGGCGACGAGCGCACGCGCAAGTCCAATGCGCAAGCTGTGCGGACGCAGTATGAGAAGCTCTGCTTCCGCGATGAGGAAACGGTTGATGATTTCGCCGTGAGGATGGAGGGACTTGTGACCCAGCTTGCTGTCCTAGGTGATCCGGAGCCAGCACACAAGGTAGTTGAGAGGTATCTTCGCCTAGTGCCGAGGAAGTACAACCAGGTGGTCGTGTCGATTGAGACCTTATTGGATATCTCCACCCTATCCGTCGACGACATTACCAGCCGGCTCAAGGCAGCAGAGAACCGAGGTCCTGAAACGCTGGTAGCTGATTCTTCTGGTAAGCTGCTTCTTACGGAGGAACAATGGCTCGCACGTTCCAAGGAGAAGCAGGCTGGTGAGGGCACCTCCAAGTCTAAGCCCAAAAACAGGCGACGCGGGGCGAGAGGCAAGAAGAGCGGTGGCGCCAATGAGCCCCGAACCACGCCGCGTACAGATGTCTCTAGGGACGAATGCCGCAACTGTGGTCGCCTAGGACACTGGGCTAAGAATTGCCGCTCTGCAAAGCGTGAACAGGCACATCTGGTCCAAGAGGACGACGACGACGAGCCGGCGCTGCATCTAGCGGAGATCCTGGACCTCAATCTAGCGGAAGTGTACAGCGGACAGCAGCTTCGCGTACTTCGCACCGACAATGGTGGTGAGTTCTCGTCGACTGAGTTCGCACAATTTTGTGCCGATGAAGGAGTGGAGCGACATTTCACGGCCCCATATACCCCACAACAAAACGGGGTCGTGGAGAGGAGAAACCAGACTGTGCTTGCAATGGCACGGGCACTTCTGAAGCAGAGGCATGTTCCAGCTCGGTTTTGGGGAGAGGCAGTACACACCGCTGTTTCCCTCCTTAATCGTGCGCCGACGAGAAGCTTGGAGGGGATGACGCCGTATGAAGCATGGACGGGTCGTAAGCCTGCAGTAAGCTACTTGCGCACATTTGGTTGTCTTGCATATGTGAAAGACACTCGTCCGCAGCTGAAGAAATTAGAGGATCGTAGCCATGCTATGGTGTTCCTGGGCTATGCCGCTGGTGCCAAGGCATACAAGCTGTACAATCCCATCACTGGACGTGTTGTGGTGTCTCGTGACGTGATTTTTGATGAGGCTGTTGGCTGGGACTGGGACAAGAGCGACAACGAGCAGCGAGCAGCAGCGGACTTCAACGTTAAGTTGCCAGTGCGTCGTGTTGTGATGACACGTCGTGCTGCCTCCCTGGACGGTTCTCTTGTGGACTCGCCGCGGCACGCACCAAGCCGAGCTCCGAGTGTTGTTTCGCCGGCAACACTTCCTCCGGCGCCTCCCGTCGAGGAGCCGCCGTCGCCAGTTTTTGTCGCGCCACTGCCAAATGATGAAGAACGTCTTGATGCTGATCATGGCGATGCTCCAGCTCGTTACCGTCTTATAGACGACGTACTGGGCGTAGGCGAGCCTCCTGGTAAGGCAGTGCGGCTTGTGGGTGACGAGCTCCATCTTGCAGGCACTGGTGAGCCGACCACGTTCGCCGAGGCTGATCGTGATGAAGCCTGGCGTGCAGCAATGCGAGAAGAGATGCGTTCTGTTGAAGAGAACGAGACTTGGGAACTCGTTGACTTGCCGCGCGGACATCGAGCGATCGGACTGAAGTGGGTGTTTAAGTTGAAGCGCAACGAGGTTGGAGCTGTTGTGAAGCATAAGGCTCGCCTCGTCGCCAAAGGTTATGTGCAGCAGCCTGGCATTGACTACGATGATGCATTTGCACCGGTAGCACGGATGGAGTCTGTGCGTCTATTGTTGGCTCTTGCTGCACAAGCAGATTGGCGGGTTCATCATATGGATGTCAAGTCTGCTTTTCTCAATGGACTGTTGCGTGAGGAGGTTTGCGTTGTACAACCTCCTGGTTTCGTGGTCACTGGACAGGAAGGCAAGGTGTTGCGCTTGCATAAAGCGTTATATGGCCTTCGTCAAGCCCCGCGTGCATGGAATGCACGCCTAGACAGCACGATGAAGCAGCTGGGGTTCAAGCAGAGTGCCCACGAGCATGGAGTCTACGGACGAGGTCGTGGTGTAGCGCGTCTGCTTGTTGGTGTCTATGTTGACGATCTGGTGATCACAGGTTCATCGGAGAAGGAGATTGAGCGCTTCAAGGAGGAAATGAAGGCTCAATTCAAAATGAGTGATCTTGGTTTGCTCACGTTCTATCTTGGTATTGAGGTGAGGCAAGATCAAGACGGGATTGCAGCTAGTCAAGCAAGCTATGCTAAGAAGATATTGGAAGTGGCTGGGATGGCAAATTGCAATCCAGCTCACACACCAATGGAGAAGGGACTTCAATTGAGTCGTGACAGCACCAAGGCGGAGGTTGATGCAACATTGTATCGGCGCATTGTGGGGAGTTTGCGTTACCTGGTTCATACCCGACCGGACATAGCGTTTGCGGTCGGATATGTGAGCCGGTTTCTTCAACGGCCAACTGAGGAGCACATGATGGCTGTGAAGAGGATACTCCGCTATATTGCTGGCACAATAAACTATGGCTGCTACTTTAGACGCAGGTCAGAGAATGTTCTGCTGATTGGTTTCAGTGATTCTGATTTCGCTGGCGACATTGACACACGGAAGAGCACATCTGGCACGATGTTTTTCCTTGGTGGCGGTCCAGTAAGTTGGCAGTCATTGAAGCAGCGCGTGGTTGCTCTGTCCTCATGCGAGGCGGAGTACGTAGCTGTCTCTGCGGCAGCTACTCAAGCAATTTGGTTGGCTCGGCTGTTGGGAGATTTCATTGGAGAAGATCCTGCAATGGTCGAGCTTAAGGTAGACAACATGTCGGCCTTGGCGCTATGCAAGAATCCAGTTCTACATGATCGAAGCAAACACATTGACGTTCGTCATCATTTTGTTCGAGATTGTGTGGAAGATGGAACTGTCAGCGTCAGTTACATTGGAACAAAGGACCAACTCGCAGACATACTCACAAAGGCACTTGGGCGAGTTCGTTTCCAGGAGCTTCGTGCAAGGATTGGAGTGGTCCAGATTGATCAAACACGCAAGGATTAGGGGAGATTGTTAGCTATTCCCTGCGTATTGTAAGTTAGAGAGTTTGTTTTTTGTAAAATTGTTTCCTAGTTTGATTTCGTAGGTTACAAATAGAGTCCTGGTTTATCTCTAGTTCATTACTTGGTCGTCAAGGCATGTAATAGGCTTTATATACTTGATCAATGAGTCAATAACGCTGCAGCTCCCGCAGCACCAAAACCCATCTATTGTCGTTCTTTTCTTTTCCTGAATTTGGTTCGACAGTAGCGATTTCAACAACAAATACGAAGCTCAAGCTCCAACGACCTGCCCTTCTGCATGGACTGGATCGCTACAAGCTTGCGGTGGTTCCATATTGCGGAAACTTGAGGCAAATTGATGATTACCATTCCTTAATCACGGATGCAAGATAGTTGGGTCGGAATCAGTGGACCTTGCGAGTTTGCAATTCATGACGTCGGAATCCGACGATAGATGACCACAATCGCAGCGGGCCAAAGCTTCCCCTGCCCTGCGGTGAGCGAGTGGCCCGAACAGGCCCTGCTTGTCCTCGAACGCCGGCGGCGGCTGCGTGGCGAGCGCCCCGGCCTGCGTGACTGCCGATGAAGTTGTTCTGGAAGAAGTCCACTGTTGCGTGGCCGACGCAATGACGGCGAGCTCGGTGACGAACTCGTGAGAGCATAGGAATACATGAATAAATCCACGAGCCACCAGGTCAGTTAGGAACGATGAGGTCGACAGGAAAGATTGTGCAGGCTCACTAGCAAGCTTTGTCGAGTGATTATGGAGGCAGCGAGGCACTGAACCATAGCTCCGTCTAGCTACACACCTCCGCCATGGGCTTGTGCTACAGCGAGGACAACGCCAGCTGCAGGTCACAAGGCGAGCTCCACCAAGAAGGACCTCATATGGAGGTGCTTGCGGTGGGTAGTTCAGGTTCGAACACAAGGGATCGAGTCCCTCATGATCCATGCCGCGTTGGTGAGATCGATGGTATTGCATATGATGAGATGGGAGATAGCAATGCCGTGTGGTGTGGAAGAGAATAGCAGACTTCCCTGCGGACCCCTTGTGATTTTTAAAATGAAAATCCACTATAGTCATCGATCAATGAATGGAAGGCTCAGATGTTAGCTAAGGCCAGAGAGAGAATTCTCTGCATGGAGTGAACCACTGCAGAGGATGTCGATCCCCATGAAAGTATGCCTGTAATAAATGGAGCTCCCTTTAAAGCCAAATGGTGCAAGTTCATGCCTCCATCACATCATGGGTTTTAAATCCAAGGATTTTTCAGTTTGATAGACAAAATTCATACTATTTGGCATATCTGAGTTGTGAGTTAAGGAAAACAGTCGCCATCAAATTGATATATCCATATTTTACTGGAAAATATGTTTGAGGCTAGAGAATGTAACATGCCCCCCCCCCTCACTACTCCCCAACGCGCGCCACGTGTCGTGCCGCTCGTGGGCCCGACCTTCTTCTTCCTCTCCACCGACGCCCCCAGCCCCGACCCATGCGGCCTCCGCCGCCGTCCCCACCCGCGACCAACTCCTGCAGCCGCCTGAAGCTAAGCTTCTCCAATCGTGACGCCCTCGCCGCTGACGTCGCCCTACAGCCTCTCGCGGCTATGGTGGTGCCGCCGCACCATCGTGTTGCCACCCACCGCCGATCAGGACACTCCCCCCGGACCCCTCCATGGCTGCCAGAGTTGGAGCTCCCCACCCCCAATAAACCCGAACACTAACCACGACCCTCCCATCGCCAGCGGCAGGCGGGCGGCCCTTGGCCTCCTTAGCCTCTGCTCGCTCCGGCCGCCATCCGCTCCCTCCCCTTGCTTATCCACTCGCGAGTGATGAGGTGGGCAGCACGAAACGTTTCCGTTGGTTAAAATAAAAGGCAAAACGAAGGCAGGAGACGTCGCGACAGCGGAGTGAGCTGACGCAACGAGATGTTGGGCAATTTGCGGAGGTGCATTAGTGGCGCTATCTACGGGGTTGGTGTTCCGGTTCCATCACCGTCAAGCCAATAGATGACAGGTTTTGGAGATTATGGATTCAATCAGAATTTACTATTCTCTGTCAAAAGAAAACGTCAAATGAGCTGCATTGCCGTTGGCTTTCACCTTTTCTTATCTCCTTCCTAGTTTCTGCCTCTCCTTATAAACAAATAACGTTCTAAAATTTTAAATAATACTTGATTTCTATTTTTAGGAATATTTTAAAAAATAATTTATTTGCTCTAACAATTTCGATATTTTGTTTCAAGCATGTAGATGTGTCTAAATAATTTTTCCACAAAATATGACTTATTTGTTCTACTTTTTAAATGATTTATTCCAAATAATGTAGATGATTTGTTCTGATTTATGAATAATGTGTTTCATGTCTCTAAATAATTTGTTCCAGCAAGACCACTTTTTTCTTCTCACTTCCTAACAATTTGTTCCTACAATATAGATGATTTATATATGCTCATAAATAATCTTTATGCTTTTATCAATTTTTGTCCACCTTTTTCGTACTTTATGCTGTCATCATCCATTATTGTTTCTTTCGACCCAGTAGCATATATTATCTCCCCTTTGCCTCTAGATTGGTTCATTTTTAGCATTGTTCATGTTTTTCATGTATAGATGATGTGTAGAGGTTCCTTTTCTTCATCTTTCCTTTTTCATTTCTTACTATTTCCCCTTTTTTTGAAAAAAAGGTGGCCACCTCTGTTTTTTGTTATACTTCCGTTGTATTTTATTTATGAAATGTTGCTAATTTTAAGTTTCTTTCCCAATTATTTTTTAAAAAAATATTCATATCTTTTGTAATGTCTCTCTTTTCAGTTTTTATATATTATTGCATGACATCATGTTTCTTGTATGCCCATAGTGAGAGATATATTGTCAGCCACATCATCTTTCTTTGTCACAAATTTCTTCACGTGTATAATGTATTTATTCTATATCTGTATACAATATTCCATACAAATGCTATGTTGTTCACTAGTATGTTCTATCATACAGTAGATGTTATGTTTTGCATTCTAAACTATACTTTTCATGAAGAAAACGTTATTATCCAACTATCTAAATAATTTATACCCCAAGATGCGGATGATTTGTTTCAAGTATGTGCTTGATTTGTTTTGTACCTTAAATAATCTCTTTTGAATATGCATTTGTTCCATGCAATAAATATTATTTGTTCTAAACATGCATATGATTTGTTTCATTCCTTAACATAATTTGTTCAAAGTACATATATGGTTTGTTCCATGCCTTAAATATGTTCTGAGTATATATCTTTGTTCCATGCCCTAAATAATTTGTTGGTGTGTTGAGATGATTTGTTCTATTCCATAAATACTTTGTTCTGATCATGCAGATGAATTATTTCATGTTTTAAATAATTTGTTCCTGGAAATGTAATTTATTGTGTCCAGTTATCATTTAAATACTTTGTTGTATGCTATGAGTCAAAATAAACGTTGTTATGTACTACTATTTACAGTATTGTTCCGTGATATATACTATTTTCTATTTCTCGAATTTAAATCTGTTCTAGGCTAATTTACAAAATATTCTATGCTAATTAAAATGTTGTTTTGCAGTTTTTTTTTTTGTTTTCCCAAATAGTCAAGAGACAAACAATTGAAAAAAAAAACTTTGTTCTAGACTGCTAACACAAATTATACCATGGTATCTATCCTTTTATTTTTCCTATATCTAATATTTCTTCAATACTAATAAAATATTTTTTCTAGACAACTATTATTTTGTTTCACGTGAATTAAATATGTTCTGTACTAATTTTTGTTATCTACTTTAATAGTAATTAACCGTACCAAAATAAAAAGAAAATATAATGCAATAGTCAAAAGAAAAATAAACTACCAACAAATGCGAGTGAACTCGCGTGAAGAAAAAAAACTAGCAGCTTGGCTTCTTTAACAGTCAAAAAGAAAAAACAGTCAACATGGCGTGCGCTTGTTGCACTATGATCTGCGCCTGGCACCCGACACTCCGCGGTTGGGTTGTGCATCAGGATCGTTCTCACTTCGTGCAATTGAGGGCAACGGACCACCGGCCAACGGGCCAAGTTAGCACAAGATTGACCTTGGTACCATCACACAAAATATGTAGTCCCTCCATCTCATTATAATTGGTATAGCACGAAGATTAAGAGAGAAGGAATAAAGTTGGTGCGCGAGAAACAAGGAGAAAAGAGATAGAGATTGATGTGTATTGGGAAGAGAGAAAGGTGTCCTGAAAAGTGAGAATGTTAAATATTTTGAAAAAAATGGATGAGGCTAGAATGATAAATATTCTAGAAATGAATGGAGTGTTCCATCTTCATTGAACCAAAAATACGTGTTGTCTTTTCATCACCACATGCCATCGGTTGCGCACTACAACAAAAAGCTCTTGTAGTGTCACTTTTCTATTGGCAGTTTTCAATTAGCCTCTATATTTTTCACTAGAGGCATTTTTTGTGGCACTTGAGAATATGTCTCAAACATAGAGACATAATTTAATAAAATTTAGAAAAATAATGTCCCAAATGGATTGTGGAGTCATTCTTTAAGTCACTTTTTAAAGTGTTCCTACATAAGTAATATAGAGACACTTTAGCGACATATTAAAATGCCTATACCATGTAGCGACGCTAGTAGAGACGTTTTTTTCTAACATAGAGGCACTATTTTATAGTGCAATGAACGTGTTATAGCAATAAATTGTGAAAGATACACACAAAGTAATTAGTGGATGAGTTGGCTAGCAAGGCTCAATTTTGTATTGCTTCTCCACGACTTAATGCCTCTATATTTGTTGAGGCACTCGTGTAATGCCTCTATCAAAGTTGTCACTATATTTAATAGAGACAATTTGCATAGTGTCTCTATTTTCATAGAGTCAATGCATGGCAAGGCACTTATGAGTCATTTTCAAAACGTCTCTACACTTGTTTAGAGACATGATAACAATGTCTCTACTATATTAAAAATATGCATCTACGAGCCAAATGTCTTGTAGTGGCGGTGTGTGACTATGTGCAACCCTTTCTCATCTGACCAAATGGTTCAAGAAGTGGGTTGTTTCTTTGTCTGGATAGAGACAAGATGAAATGGATCATGTTACAGTAATCTACTACATCCATACAGTTGTGCCTGATTTTTAATATAAACTAGCAAGGTGATCCAGGACTGATAGCGCATTTAGTAAGTTTTGTTTACATTGCATAAGATATTATTCTTTGTATCATGTAGTATTTTAATTCATTTAATTTTAAAACAATTATATTAGTAGGTCTCTCTCTGTGGAACATGTCTAATGGGCTTTAGTTCTCCTACTAACATCGAGTCTTATAAGGGCATGTCCAAAGGAGAGCCCATTGTGGTTTCTTGGGCACATGTATCGAAACAAAGAGACATAAAACAACTCTAATCATACAAAGGAGAGACTCTACATGCTGTCTTTTAATAAATACATATTATTAATGATTATATGACATAAGTCATCTCTTCACTTGTACAACGGTGCTCGAGTTGTCTCTTACATCGGAACACGTGATAGAGACCGTCTCTTCGTCAAGAGCCCACCCAGTTGTCTCTTCAAGGGTTAGAGGGGTTATTTATAAAAATACACTGCCACATCAGCTCAAGAGCCCACTTATTTATTACCTTTGTACATGCCCTAAGGCCACTCTCAGTGACCCTTTCATTTCACATTTTTCAAGTATAACACGTCGGCTTTCTAATCTTATTCTGTGAAATGAAAGTGCATCTCTTAGTGCACTCTTTCATTTCACAGTTTCATAGATTGAATGAAACATTAAATTGTTGCATAGATGTGCCAATGAGAATTCGTGTTTTTTTAACATGAAAGGAAAAAGAGTCTAAATGCATCTTTCATTCTCCTTTAATCGACTTAGAAAGAGTGTCACCATCCTTTCATCCTAATGAAAGGCTTTCCTCCTTTTTCATATTAAATAGCATGTCTGTCTTTTTATTTGCTGATGTGTCACCTAATAAATGTCAAATGAAAGACCCATTCTGAGTGACATCTTTCATTTCACATTTTTTAAGCATGACACGTCAGCTTTCTACTCTTGTTCTATGAAATAAAAGTACATCTCTCGGTACACTATTTTATTTCACAGTTTCATAGATCGAACGGAACATTAAATGCTTGCATAGGTGTACCAATGGGGATCCATTTTATTTTGCATATGAAAGGAAAAGAGTCTCAATGCACCTTTCATTTTTCTTTCATCAACTTGGAAAGAGTGTCACTACTCTTTCATCCTAGTGAAAGACTTCCCTCTTGTTTCATATTAAATATGATGTCATGTCATACTTTTTATTGATGTGTCACCTAATGCCGGTCTCAATGCATTGTTTCATTTCACACTTACCAAAAGTGCCACATCAGATTTTGAGATTTAATTTGGTAGATGAAATAGTCACTCTTAATGCATAGTTTCATCTTCACGATTTCATAGACAGATTGTAGCATTAAATTAACATCTAATTGTTGCATCTAGATTGATCAAAATTGGTTGGGATGAAACTTTATGTTCTCAATGGGAGTTTCATACCTATGAAATAGTGCCAAATGAGTTTCATTCTTATGAAACCCATTTGTCCAGTTTCATATTAATTGCTAGCCACGTCATCTCTTTTGCTGATGTGGCGGCTCATTTAATACTGATGAAACCTCCACCGAGACTGCCCTAATAAATGCTAAATGAAAGTCCCACCGAGAATGGCTACCGAGAATGGCTTAGGTCATTCTCGGTGGAGAGTGTCATCACGAGTTACCAAAAAGAGATACTTAAGAAGCGTGAGCGATGAGGGTCATGATGATGACAAACTCTCTCATCCTATGACACTATATCAGCAAATTTAATGTTCAAGATACTCCTATTGAGATTGGCCGGCCAACTATTTCCTTAGAAGTAGATTGCGGATTGACATCAAGGCATCAATAATTACTTTATTTTTCACCTTTTGTAGTAAATGAAATGCATATTAACTAGTGCTTCTTTGTTTTCTAACTTTCATGGTTATGATTCGGTAGCTGCGGGTTAGTGACATCGACATCATTGGTCGGTGTGCAAATAACAAAGTCCTTTTCTCTATATTTTGCATACCTCTCAACATAGTCTCCATTTTTGTTTCTATTATTGTGTACTTGGATGTCCGTCTGATTTTTAGTTGTGTCTTGGCCTTGCTCAAAGAAAGTCACATCTCCTCCTTGTTAGTCATCACATTTTTGCTCTCCACGTGTCATGTTAACTTTTTGGATTAGTAGCGGAACCTACGACCTTACATTAAATTAATATTCGTTTATATTTAAGAGGACCAAAGCAAACCGTGGGTGACAGGGTGAGTCATATATGAAGATAGGAGTACAAGGCAACGCATTGCTGACATCAGCTGACACTTGCTTGCTTTATTCTCGTCATTCGTCACGACTCAGGGCAACCGCATTGTATAAAGATCAAGTAGTCTTTACAGCTGGGTCCCACAGCAGGTAGCAATAGTTATGTTAAATTCTCACAATGCTACTGTCCATCTAAGTAAATATATGGTGGACCCACCCTTAACTAAATGGTGTAGTTCCAGTAGTTTTTGCAAGAGAGAAGGATAGATGTATCAAAGAATTAATTGTTTATTCATATGGGTCGGCTATATGTATATGAGTATCTTTTGCCATCAATACTATAAAGACTGGTTACACAATGTATATAGGTGGGCAATATGAGACCATTTATTCTATAAGGACTGGTTTTTTGCTCCATTGCGGCTGCTCTCATGAGGAGCA
>JAUNZO010002408.1:0-20460 GCA_031894775.1 Chloris gayana
CCCTCTCATTGAGAGCAAGTATACTAAGGCTGACTCAGCCGGCGAAAAAACGATACACGTCAGCCAAGACCGATGTGGCGGAGCAAGAAATTAAGAGAGAGAGGAAAACGGACGTCTCACGACTCGCTAGCACGAGGCGACAGACCCAAGGCAAAATGCTCGCTTTGGCGCCCGTTGCGGGCGAGTACGCCGGCGCCTCTCGATCCCCTGCTCCTCCCGCCTCTCGCTCCCGCCGTTCTCCATGCCCCGCGCGCCAAATCGCTCTCGTGCGCGCCAAAACGATCTCCCACGCTTTTGATTGAAGGATTGATCCCCCAAATCCTTGCGCCATATATCCCCAATCCCTATCTCTTAACCCTAGACTGCACAGCACAGCCGCCGCCGGCTCTTCTCTGCTAGATGGCTCGGTCCAAGAGAGCAACTGCGCCGGCCCCAATGGCGACCCCGCCGCCTATGGCTCAGGTCATGCCCCCCTTCAACTCCGGCGCCTGGTACCCTCCGTTCCCATCGCAGACTACCGCGCCGTCCTCCATGCCATACTTGTATTCCTGGGCTTCTGCATCCAGGCACGACTTCCTCAAATCAAGGTCCTTGGTGGCCATCTTCTTCTGTTGCTTCATCTGCAAATATTGAAGACTCTAATGAGCTACAGGTTTGGTAAGTGGTCATTGTAATGGTTTTGGTTAATCTTTCTTTGCCTGCTCTGTACAAAACGTGGTTGTTAAATGTGAATTCGATGCTTGTTGTTTAGTATGGCCACCTGCAATACTAGGATGAGGAATGTTTTTTAGTACTGCAAATACTAGGACGAGGAATGTTTTTCTACTCCTGCAAATACTAGGATGAGGAATGTTTTTTTTAGTACTGCAAATACTAGGATGAGGCATGTTTTTTTTTTACTGCAAATACTAGGATGGGGCATATTTGTTAGTACTAAAGCATGGTCGTTACAGCAGTATGATGTTGTCTTTTTTCTTGATAGGGGAGTGGATTCTACTCCACCTGGTGGATTGCTTAATTTTCTAAATAAAAACACACCGACGCCTATTCCTGCTCAAGTTGTTGATGATGACAATAATGGTTCTGATAGTCCTAGGACTCGCATGTTATGGACAAAAGATGAGGATAAAAAATTGATAAGTTAATATTTTTGTAGCTACTTCATGTGTCAATTCTAATGATAATATTTCTGTAGCTTCTTCATGTGAACCACTTCTATTGATAATATTTCAGGTTGGTGCATGGGTGAACAATTCCAATGATCCAATCCATTCAAATTACAAGAAGAATGAGCAGTATTGGAAAGAAGTTACTACTGCCTTCAATAGCTCCATTCCAAGCAAACGTGCAAGGCGAATGAAACAAGTAAAGGATCGTTTTGGAAGAATTAAGAAAAGGGTTGCCTGGTTCTGTGGTAACTGGAAGGAGGCCAACTCTTTGTGGGCTAGTGGTGAATCTGATGTGGACCTAATGGACAAGGCATTGAAACTATATGAAGAGGAGCACAAGAAGGATGGACCATTTATGTTTAAGGACTGTTGGGATATTCTCCGTAATGAGCCAAAATGGGATGCATATTTGGAGCGTCTTGCAGATTTGGATCCAGAGAAGAGAAAGTTTAATGTTGACGATGATGTGAATCAGCATTTCTCTGTAGAAGATGATAAAGAGGAACGACCAATAGGGGGCAAGAAGGCTAAAGAGCTGCAGAAAAGAAAAAGAAAAGATGAAGCTTGTATTATTGACCTTGAAGATGAGCTGCAAATTTTTGTGGATGCTCAGAATAAAGCAAATAAAGGCCGTAAAGAGATGCTTGAGACACAGAAGCGTGTCTCAGCTGAGAATCTTGAAGCTCGAAAGCTTGCTTACCTTGCTGCAAAAGAGAGTAAGGAATCAGTGATGCTAGAAACATACCGAGAGTTGTTGAAGCAAGACACAACTGTTATGACCAAAGAAGTCAGATCAGAGCATGTTCTAGCATTGAGGAATTTCAGAGAGAAGTTATTTGGCTGTACTAATTAACTAAGGTACTACCCTGTTGATTTATTTTATAGAATTCAATATGGAATTGTTCTCTACTGCATTATTTAGGTAATTACGAAATTCACATTCTATTTTCTAGAGTACTGATTATGGAGTGCCCAGATTACAATGTAGTCATCAGTCAATAGTCAATATATAGGTACTTGCAGTACTGATTATGGAGTGACCAGATTACAATGTAGTCATCAGTCAATATATAGGTACTTACGAAAATCATTAAGTTCACCTAATCTCACCTACTTTCTACAACCAGATTACAATGCGTTTCGAATAACCATGCATATACATCTATATATAGTGCTTACTCCCTGCTCTCACTAGCATATTCTGTCAAGCATCTCCATCTTCATTCTCTTGCATCTTTCTCACCTCTATGGCAGACTCATCATACTATTCTGATGATGATGAGCTAGCCCCTCCAAAATTATGGAAGAGTATGTTGCTGAGCAGAGTGTCCTAGACTCCTTTGCTAGTAGGCTTTCATTGAAGATCAAGGCTAGGATCTCAGGTGGAGTGTCGAAAAGGCAGTTTGGTCCAAGAAAGAGCATTTGTAGGGATCATGTAGGTGCTCATCAGCGTCTTGTGGCAGACTACTTTGCTGCAGAACCATTGTATCCTGAGCGCATGTTTCGTACTAGGTTTCGTATGAATAGGCGCCTATTCTTACACATTGTGCAAGCGCTTGGTCAGTGGTCTCCCTACTTCACTTATAGGACAGATTGTGCTGGTAGAGTTGGTCTTTCCCCACTACAAAAATGCACTGCAGCCATGCGCATGCTAGCATATGGCACTCCTGCTGATGCCCTTGATGAGTACCTCAAGATTGGGAAGTGCACTGCATTAGAATGCTTAGACAAGTTTGCACGGGGGTGATTGAGTTGTTCAGTCCAAAGTACTTGAGGCGTCCTACACGTGAGGATCTTGAGCGTTTACTGCAGGAGAATGAGGCTCGTGGTTTCCCTGGAATGCTAGGAAGCATAGATTGCATGCATTGGCGCTGGGAGAATTGTCCTTTAGCATGGAGAGGGCAGTTCACTCGTGGTGATTATGGAGTGCCAACTATAGTTTTAGAAGCTGTTGCCTCCCAAGACCTGCATATATGGCATGCTTTCTTTGGTGTAGCTGGTTCAAACAATGATCTTAATGTGTTGAACCAGGCTCCACTTTTTTTGATGCACTAAAAGGAGAAGCCCCTCAAGTTCATTTTTCAGTCAATGATAGTGAGTATAACACAGGCTACTATCTTGCTGATGGCATATACCCCGAATGGGCTGCTTTCATGAAGACCATACCAGTCCCTCAAACTGAAAAGCATAAGCTTTTTGCCAAGCATCAGGAGGGGGTAAGGAAAGATGTGGAGCGTGCTTTTGGAGTATTGCAGTCCCGTTTTTCCATTATTCGTCATCCTGCACGGTTGTGGAAGCGCAAGTGTTGGGAGAATCATGTTGGCCTGTGTGATTCTCCATAATATGATAGTTGAAGATGAAAAAGAGGAGGCGACCATCCACATTGACTTGAATGAGACTCCAGGAGCATCATTTGCTCTACCTCCTGAAGTCAATGTTGGTGGCAATTTGGCCTTTGCTGATGTGCTACGTAGAAAAGCTGCTATTCGTTCTCGTCCACAACATACCCAACTGAAAAATGACCTTGTCGAGAACATATGGCATAAATTTAGAACTATACATCATAATTAATCATGGTAGAATACTGCTGCATATTTCCTATTTTTTTTAACATTAACACAGAGCAAGAACTTGATTTTTCACATCTCTTATTTGCAGGACCTTATCATGATGTGGTCGTAGCTGGTGGTGCCACTGATGTTCATTATAGGTATGTTCTCCAATAGTTGTTTTGTTCATTACGTGAAGATCTTTGTTGTCAGATTTTTTTTTTCACTTTACAACTTTGCAGTGTTGGAAGTGAACTGCTGAGACAAATCAACTTGGCCACTCCTTTCTACCGAAGATTCAAGCATGGCTGTGCCTTTAGACGAATAACTATTATCTTGTGTTGTCTAAGAATTTATATTTGTTTCTACTGCTGTTTATTTTTATTTCTCAAGACTTATGTAATGCTAATTGATGATGGCATGGTGATATCTGCGATTGTGTTATCTATGAACCATGTTCTCTAAGTTTCTGTCGTTTCATATGTGCCCACAAAGATCTCCAGCACACCAAATTGTATTTACATACTTGCTCTTAAATACATGTTCTTTAATGCAGTCACTCTATTCAGCAGCCAAATAGCTAGCTCTACTATATGTGCTGGCTGCTGGGATGGCTAAATGTGACATGGCAGCTGCATTTCGCCAGCAGCTACCGAAACCACTAACATTGCTCTGATCGTGCATCGCAGTTCGACTGCCGTAAACGCAAGGGATTGGCCACCTAGGATACGGCGCGGCGCACGATATATCGTGGCGTCGTCGTTGGTTGGTCCAGTATGGGTGGCACCGCGCGTGCTCCCGATACTGTGCCTCAGTTCATGTGCCGAGCCACGGTGACCGAACGAAGGCAACGTTTCCCTGCAACTATTTTATTTATATTTTTCAACCATATGAGAGTGGTGGTATTTGTAAAAAAATATTTTATTTATTTTTTTAAAAAAATGAATTCAGGTGGATAATTTTACCATAGTTTTTCTATAAAAAAAGTCATATCTGCGTTGAAAAGAACAAGGACTGCAGTTACATGTCGTACCATTCAATCGATTATGATCTTTTTATTTGTTAAAAATCTGATTCTGTTAAAAAAATTATCAAACATCTTCTTGGTTTTCATAGTCCGATCCTCAATCCATCCTGAACTTCTTTTTCAAAAAAGAGAAAGATAAATCCATCATGAACTTTGGGAGCGAATCTATCGTCCCAGTTTATGTTGGGCCTTTTCATAGAATGTACAAGGTCCTTCACGACCTGTAAGGCCGAACTGTCTTCCTAATGATATTACGGCCCAATTATCATAGCCCATACAAATAGCTCAACGAACAGAACCACTCGCTCTCCACATTCCAGGTGTTCTTCAAGATGTGGTCACTTCTACTACTGCTAAAGAAGCATGGGATCCTTCGGCGCATGTTTTCATTAGTTCTTGTGTTCCCACTTCTTCACATCCAGCCGTTGAATTATCAGAAAAACCACCCCAATTATTCACCTCCCTACGTCGCTGGCCCACTCCCTTTGTGACCTTCGATGTTGTCATCATCACCATTGCCATGTGCACGGCTCCGACCTCCGCCCACAGCCAGCCATCTGCCACTAACTCGTCGGCCATGTGATACCCACCCCGGCTGCAACAATGGCATCATCTATCCCACTATGCCGAGACATCCAAGCCATAATGGGGCAGCTTGTTGCTGGTGAAGAGGGAGAAGAGGAAGGATCTGGGCGGGTAGCGGCTCATGTGAAGGCAGAACAAATTATCATTGTGGCGATCCCAAAATTCGTGTAATTTTGAAACTCCAAGGGCAGTGGGTACTACCAGTCGTCGACCACGTACAGGGACCGGGGTGAGCCGGGATATGTCACGATTTGTTACTTATATGCCCACCACACCATTCAACTTTTTTAGCTGTAAAAGTACAACATTCAGAAGCGCATCAAGTAACCAGACCCAAGGAGGGGAAAAATCCACTTTACTCCCCTAATGCTTACTAAAGGTCTACAACACCCACTAATCAATAAAATCATTTAGTCTACCCCCTCAAATCGCTAATCCGGTTCATTATTAACCTTTAGACTCAATGGATTCACCTAAAAGAAAGACTCAATGGATTCCGGTTTTGCTGATAGGACGTGGTTTTGCATGACTTGTACTGCTAGATGGGCCAACTGACGTGGAATGATTCCTGCTCAACTCGTGGATCTAGAGGCACACAAGCATTTTCGTGGTTGTTTGCCGCACTGGAAGTAAGGGGGTGTTCGTTTTCTCTAGGGGCTAAAGTTTAGCTTCTAAAATTTGGGCTAAACTTTAGCATCCCTTGGAGGGCTAAAGTTTTGCCTCCTTTTAGCCCTTCTTTCTCTCTAGAGCTAAAGATTAGTCCAAACTTTAGCCCTCCCGTTCGTTTCCTAGAGCTAAAATTTAGTCTAAAGTTTAGTTTTAGCCCTTTAGCCCATGGAAACGAACACCCCTTAAGTATTCGAATGTTGGAGAGGTTGTGTGTGGTATGTACTGCAGTTTTGCCCAATTTTTTCCTCCAAAATGAGTGGCGGAGCATGTAAAAGCAAACTGAGAAGATGCTATTACAGACACAAGTCAACATAAAAAACACCCGAATGAACTATAATGTAAATGGTTATATATTCAAGCGCTATATTAACCTCGCATATCCAATGGAATTAATGTTTACAACCTGACAAAGAACTGCTGGTAAAATGAAAATCACAAAATGCATTCCAGGTCAACTAGCCCATGTGGCAGTTCGAGTCATCTGGCAAATAATTAAAAACAAACTAATGTTTCAAGAGAACAGAAAACAAAAAAAAACATTAGACCGGTCAGATCGACCATACAATATATGCTCTAAAACTTTGCTTGATCGTTGCTACCTATGTGCTTCATTGCATCCCATCTTTGCTAATGGAACTAAACTCTCCACGTAGGGAATTATGTTAAAGAAGAAGCAATCTTGTCCCTTGAAATCCACGGACCCTGAGTTGGGATTTTTGTACCTTAGATGTTCCACACAGACTAGTTCTCTTGCAGTTTTACTAGCCTCATGGTAGCGGTATAGGTAGTTACCCTTACGAACAATTATACCACCATTAATCATGCCTAATGGTCGAGACTTCCATGCATCTAGTAAATTAATAACATGGGTCTGCTTCCAATTATAATCGTCACCGGATGGTGCCACCATCCACATCACAATTTGTGTTGCCATGTACTGCGCTAGGCATAATTCCCCATCTAGCTCAACAAAATCTAGTTGGTCACCCTCTGATGGCAAAGATGGATGATGTATGAGACTAAATGTTTCATCTTCCAAACTGAAGCGAATAAAACCTTGTGGGGGGCTTCTGAGGAGCCTCTTACAGATGTGCCAATATAGAGATCCTTTAATGTGCTTAGGAGTGTGCAGGAGTGGGAACGGTGAGTTCTCAGTTGTTTCCTTCCAGCATGGGTCATTACAACCGATAGTAAATACTTCCATCCCTGCATTGTAGGTGCTCCTGGAAAAACTTACTTCACGATAAAAGAAGCGAGCAACCTTGTAGGTATTGGTGCGACGGTCAAGTCCCAAACCCACAGATCGGAAATCTCTCACATCCTTCTGGCCATCCGGTAGCTTGAGGACATCACTTGTGGCTGGATTGAAGACATACAGCTGAGTGTCCGTGGGGAGCATTACAAGCCCGTCGCAGTGTGACATGGTGTACACTGACCCAAACTCCCTGTTGAAGTCCGTGGTGTGCATGAGGCATGCGTTGTCCTGGCCCTCCTGCCACAGGTAGAAGGGGACTTTGTTGGAGAAAGTGTTGGGCCATGGCTCATTCTCGTCCATCTCGTCGAGGGTGTGTGGAGTAATGAGAAACGACGGTTCCTGCTGATATCTGGATGAAGATTGCTGGAGATGCATTCGGATGAAACTTGGATTGGCTATGATGGCATTCCAGGCCTTGCAAACAGACTTGAACCGCACGAGAGTTTTCGCTGGCAGACGGAGAAGGATCTCCAAGACGAGCTCGTCAGGGACGGTTGGCCCGCGCGTCCTCGTTCTCTTGTAGACCTTATAAGTCGAAGTAACTGAGGTGGCCTTCGTCTTGTTTTCCGGCGCGCTCGAACCCATGACCTAAATTCACCAACAAATACTGCAAGCATGAATCTGGATAGAAAATTGTGTTCAGTACAACATCACCTGCGTGCATATATACTGCCCGTATATGAAAACGAATCGGACTCCCAGCCGAGGACTGTCCACATTTCGGAAAGATGCAAGTAACTCCTCAAAACGAGGATTGGCTTGCCGCGGAGAAAAATCGAAAGCGAACTCCTATACCACACCACACGCTATAGATAGATCCAACTAAATGTCTGAGAAAGTTTAGAATGGAATACGAAAGCAAACTTACATTTACATCTTTTTGGCGATGGACCTCCACGTTGATTTTGGAGCAAATTCGGCCGTCCCGGTTTATTTTGGGCCTTCTCTTAGAATGGGCACGGCCCTTCTTGACGTCATGGGCCAAGCGGTCTTCTTAACGATATCACGGCCCAATTACTATAGCCCATACAAAGAGTCCAACGAATAGACCCACTCGCCCTCCAGACTCCAGGTACCCGCTGGCCATGAACACGGCACCGGCACGGCATCGCGACCGGCGGCGGCCGCCAACGAGCGGTAGTCTACCAGCGGGCAGCGGCACCCTTCGCACTCGCTTCCACCCAGCACGTCTCTCCGCTCGCTCTCCACCCGCGCCTCTCCTGCGCCGCCACAGGGATCATGGGCTCCTGGCCTTCGGGTTCATGGTGTCTGCCTGGCCGCACCCTCCGCTGCACTCCGCCGGCTCCTTACCGATGTCTCCTATGGTGAGCGGACGCATTGTCTGGGAACCTCTGGCAGGGCCCTGCTTTCCATGGAATGATGCTTGTCGCGGGTGTTCAGGAGCATTGCTTTGGACGAGGCAGGCGGTTGCTCCAGTTCATGATTTAACATGGTAAAAAACAGATGCATGTAGGAAGGCATACATTGTAGATTAATTTTGTACATTTAGTAACTTCAGAATTTTGTGCTTCATATCCCCAATCACATGCACATTTTTGTTTCTAAATTTAATTGCCTTGCACAGATAAGCATGAGGTCACTAGGAAACGAAATGAATGAGGTATTTTTTGTTTCTGCAGGATTCCATATGTCCTAGGCCTTTAGTTTATGAGTTACTTTATCCTACGGTTAATCGTGCATCTTTCTTGTCTGCTTCACTGCTTAGAGCATCTCCAGCAACACACCCGAAATCAGGCCCTGTTTTTCTAATTTTTGGGTGTGCCCCGAAGATTCCGGGGGTCAAAAATTGTTTCGGACTCCAGCAAGACTCCTAACCAAGCTCCTAAATCGGTGGACTCCAGCCCGCAGACTGGATCTTGCCCAGCCGGTCGCAACGGAGTAGATGGCGGCGCAGCTCGCCGCTCGCCAAGATCCACGGCGGCGGCGGTGCACGGGCACGAGCAGGAGGGAGGCGGCGGCGCACGGGCCGGACGGAGGGCTGCGGAGGCACACGAGCGGGATGGGAGGGAGGCGGCGGCGCACGAGCACGGGCGGGACGGAGGCGGCGGCGGACGGGCGGGACGGAAGGCTGCGGCGGCGCACGGGCACGGGCGGGAGGTGGCGGCGGCGCACGGGCGGGACGGGGAGAGAGAGAGAGAGAGAGAGAGAGAGAGAGAGAGAGGAGGAGGAGGAGGAGGAGGAGGAGGAGGAGGAAAGAAGAGAAGTGGGAAAAAGAAACGAAAAAAATAAAAAAACGTGGGACCCACTGACAGCTGGAGTTTTGGGGGAGATAGGAGGATCCTATTTCTAGGGGTTGAAGGGGGAATTTAGGAGGGTAGGCTAATTTAGGAGCTCATTTAAGAGACTCGCTGGAATTGGTTTTTTATCGAATTCCTGAAATTTAGGATTGGAGGGGTGTTTAGGGGACTCGCTGGAGATGCTCTTACTACGCCTGATGAAAGAACATTTTGTATTTCTTTAACACATATGGACTTGTCATCCACAGATATTAGGAGCATCTGCACACTCACCTGCCGCAATGCTGCTGTGGTTTCAATAGATGTCAGTTCTAAGTTCAGTTGAGGCATGCACAGTGGAGAAAACTAATCTTGCAACCAGTTCATGCACTTATTTCTGCAAATATTAAGTGAGATATTTTTGTGATGGGGTGAGAGGATATTCCATGGCCAAATATCGGCCACCAATTTATCAGACAGTTTTATATAGGCGACATTCAGGAAAATGCAAATGGATGCATTTTGGATAAGAACTGGATTGATGTAGAAAAAAAAAGGCTTTTACATCATTCTCATTCTGCTTGGTTCAGATATTGCACTTACTAGTATTTTTTGAGAGCACTGAAAATATCTCTGAAGAAACAACTTTCTAATCCCAGATGAACAGTTTGACATCAGTTTATTCCATAGAAAATTGAAAGGTATAGCACACTGCATACCCTGAAAACAATTTTTAGCTGATTATTGCATTTCCCCTTATTTACTTCTGACCTCTCCAGTCTCCAGGTACAAACGATCACGGAATACCTTTGTTACCTTGTTAGCTGGTGGGTTTCCTCTGCATATTACTACGCACGCAGCAGGTACAACATTTTCTTTTGCCTTATTATGGAGTACCATTTTATTTTCTGAGCTGAGTTTATACTTTAGCACATATTTAGATGGTTTCCTATAGTTATGTATGCTCCCCATGGTTAACAAAATCGGTGCAAACAAGTCCACTTTTCGTGAAAACCGGGAAAACCGGTCCGGTTGCATGTTTCAGTTTAATGAAGTGGTTTTGGGGTTGAAAACTGTTTATTTTTCGGTTTTGTGAACCTAGATGCTACCTGCTCTTCTCTTGTGCGTTACAGTAGTAACCGGTAAGAGTAAGAAGTATCACTGCCTTTCCAAGGAAATGGGATCAAATCTGAATGCTTTTCGTGGTCTTTGTCAATTCGTTTATGATGATGGTCATTTCACTGCTTGAAAGTTCAGATAACTGAACTCCCTCTACATTTGTATCGGTTTTGAAATATCATAATTGACCTGGAAACTGAGGAAGATATTTGTCCAAATTTGGTTGGTTGGGGGTAGCCAGAACATTGTCAGATCTAGTGGCTCTCGGGAAGCTGCAATTTGTGCTGTTTTCCTAGAAAAGACGTCCAGAAGCACAACAACTGGTAGTTTTGTATGATGACAAAACTGCTGGTAGCTTTCCATTATGTCTTGCAGTCCAATTTTGCCTCCTAACATTATGGATCTTTCCCTCTTTTTTTTTCTTATTTCTTTCTCCCTGCCTGCTTTTTGAGCTTCACAAGTTTACTGGTGGCTGCCCTCTGGTCCTGAGCGACGTGGACCAACCCCCTCCTCCAGAATCCAAGTAGACCGTGATTTCACCACATTTTGCCCAAAAATCCTGCTTCTTTCACTTGCAGGGTAACTGCTCCTCCACGTCATGGATGTCCTGAGATTTCTCTGGGGACATACGTGGCCACATCCCATCCGGTCATATCTGCCATTTCAACCAAGAGAAGCAGTCGTGCAAAACAGCGCAATGGAATCTTCGATGCGGGATAAGGTGCCTTGGGCATAACCATGGAGGTTCTTCCATTTCCAGCCTCTAGTTCTTCCACCAGAGTAATGGCCAAATGCTACTCCGATTGGCCACCCCTCCGACCTCTGCATCCATCGAGAAGAACACCGCCCCAGTCCCACACCTCTCCGAGCACGATCAAGAGGCAGCTTGCATCCTTCGTGCTGCACTGCTCCAGTTCCTGTGCTTCCCCCTTCTTGAGACCAAGAATTTGCCCAATGAGTTTCAAGCCGCGCCGGCGACGGTGCCACCGCTCCCAGATGCTGCTCCAAAGCTCGGCATATCGAACAAGTTCATCCGAGGCCTCTGCGGCGACCGGCAGACCGAGCAGCTCGCCTTCGAGTGCTACCGGAGGGCGCTGCTGCAGCCGGAGTTCCGGCCGGAGAAGAAGACAGCGAACGCACTGACCGTGCAGCTGCTCAGGGCGAAGCAGTGGGACTCGTTGGAGCTGCTGGTTCAAGATTTCAGGACATATGGCGTGCTTCCTGAGAAACGGACATGCGCGCGGCTCGTCGCCAGCTGCATCAGGGCGAGGAAGTTCGGCCTCGCTGATGCGGTGCTCGGAATTCTTGAAGCGCAGAAGGGAGCCCCTGCGGTCATGGCTTTCAGTTCGGCCATGCTGGCCTACAACAAGCTGCACATGTACCGGAGGACGGTGCTGGTGTATGGTCAGGCGAGGGTGGCCCGGCTGCCGCTGAACGCCGACGCCTACCGCGCCGTGATGGAGGCTTGCGGAGCGCTGGGCGAGCCTGACATGGCGGCTTCGTTGTTCAAGCTGTACAGGTCTCAGAAATGGTACCCCTCTGATACCTGTGTTGAGGCATATGCCATTGTCTGTGACGCGCTGGGAAAGGCAGGCAGAGCCCGGGATGCTTTGCAGTGTCTGCGAGAGATGGAAGCAGATGGGCTTTCGCCAACCCCGGCAGTCTACTCTTCAGTCATCGGCGCTTTGGCAGATGCCCGGGAGACGGCAGCAGCGAAAGAGGTGTACCGCCAAGCATGGGAGAACAAGATGCTGGGTGATCCGGACATGTTCTTGAAGATGGTCATCATGCATGCCGAGGCTGGAGTGGTGGAGGATACAGTAGAGGTTGCAAAGGACATGAGACAGATTGGCCTCAGGGTCACAGACTGCATCCTCTCCACAATTATCAGTGGCTTTGTGAAGAGAAGGGGACTGAAACCAGCCATCAGAGCATATGACAAGCTGGCCTTCATAGGATGTGAGCCTGGTCAGGTGACCTACGCCTCGGTCATCAACGTGTACTGCCGGCTTGGGCGGAGCGACAGGGCAGAAGCTGTCTTCTCCGAGATGATCGATCGAGGTTTCGACAAGTGCGTGGTCGCCTATGGTAACATGATTTCAATGTATGGGAAGATCAGGAGAGCATCAGAGGCCATGAGGCTGCTGGCCCTGATGAAGCAGAAGGGGTGCGAGCCTAATGTCTTTGTGTACAACTCCTTGCTTGACATGCACGGCAGGCTGGGGAATGCAAAGCAGGCCGAGAAGATCTGGAAGGAGATGATGCGGCGCAAAGTCCAGCCTGATCGGATCAGCTACACGGCCATCATATACGCGAACAACCGGGCAGGGGAACTGGACAGGTGCATAGAATTGTTCCAGGAGTTCAGGGAGACCGGAGGGAAGATCGACAAGGCCATGGCCGGGCTTATGGTCGGGGTGTTCTCCAAATGCAGCCGGTTCAACGAGCTCATCGAACTGCTGAAGGACATGAACGGGACCAAGATGGACCGGAGGTTGTACCTGACCGTCCTGAGAAGCCTCCGGGACGCCGGGCTGGAGGTTCATGTCAAATGGCTCCAGAGTAACTTCACCTTCACGGAGGAGAAAACTTAATGCTGGATTCCCAGAGCTCTTGCTGTCCATCTTCAGCCACCAAGTACATCAAGGATGGCCATCCGAGAAGAGTGCTGCTCTGTAAATGAAGAAAAACTAAGGTAAATATTTGCTTGCCTCAACCTCACTGCTCTTTGTCGAAGCTTGTATGCTATTGTTCCTCGATCCCAGCTTTAATTAGCTCAAGTTCATGGGAATGTAAATGTATCATAAGAGGTGCCGACTGTGTACCAGTAATGATTTGATTCCAGATTCTTGGAAAATTTGCCTGATGGCTATTTCAGTAACTCTGCACAAGCCGGATTATTGAATTGTTGTATTGTACAATAGCGCAATTTGGCAAATGTAATGACTTTGTGTATATAATGAAAAATTTCATACTAGGTGGTTTTCATGGTTGTTTGTTTGGTAATCTGCCGATGCCTTTTTAGGCCCTGCTTCGTTGGTGCAAGTATACTTGCCTACTTGTTGTTGAGAGCTTTGAACCGTTTAATCGAATCCTGGATATAGTGAGAGCAAGAACGAAGAAAATATCCTGATATGTTACTAGTGATGTCTGTGGTTGTCATGTTTGTAGGCTGCCTATGCTTCTTCAGAAAATTTTAAGTCGAATCCTGGATATAGTGTAGAGCAACAAGAAAATATCCTGAAGCACATTGCCCTGCCGAAAGCCAGGGCACCGCGCTCCATGTTGGCCAACACCAAGACATCTTCGGTGGCGTCACCCGCCTCCGTCCACCGCTCATCGGAGTCCAAACTGAAGACAACCAGCTCCCGGCTGCCCCGGCTCCACGCCGCCATCGCTAGCTCGCCACCGCGCCGCTGTATGAGGCACCAGCCGACCCACCTGTGCGCGAGGGCGTGAAGCGTGTGGGCACCTCGTGCAGCGGCGAGGCCATGTCCATGACCCCGTAGTGGCTGGCGAGGTGGCATGACGCACGAGTTGTCCACGCCACGTCCGCCAGTTCGCTGAACACCGCCTCGTCGTCGGTGCGGAGGAGGACCACGGCCGCGCAGGCGGCCCGACGAGAAGGCCGCCCTGAGCGCACCTACAGCTGGGCGAGCGCCGAGCGGTTCCGGTGGGAACGGCCCCTCGCCATGAAACGGCTGGGAGCACGGCAACGCCGCGTCAGGGCGAGGCCGGGCCAACGTTGGGCAGCCACAGCCACACCACAGGTCGGGCCACCGCTCCTGGACGAGCCAGCCGCGCGATGAGCCTCAGCACCGCATGGTCCCGTTCCCGTCGGACACGTCCAAGATGCTTCGAGCGCAAGAACAAGCGCCGTGGTTTGCGCACCGCGCGGAGGCAGACGATGGCGGCCGTCCTCTCCGCGACCATGTGATGCAGATCGCCCGGATGGCCCGTCCAGCTGGGACCCGTAGCCATTGGTGGCAGAGAAACAGAGCATTTCATGCTTTGTTGGCTCTAGGAGACACCCCATTTCTTGGTCAATTTGAGCATACCGCACGTACCCCGCTTCTGATAAACAGCTTTCTTGGTGATAGTAAGATGGATGCCAAATGCTACGGTTCAACTGACTAGATAGAATGCTTATGGAGCAGCAAAGTTCCAGCAAAAATGGCGGTTGCTATTGAAAAAAGATTAATTATCAACCTTGAATGTACATTTCGCCCCCCAAAAGAAAAACATACTAATCTCTACTTGTTGAGTTCATCGTCTTCGCGCACCCACCTTGTGTTCAAACTACTCCCATCCTACATCATTTTCTATCACGAGTTGGTACAGTATGGACGTTTTTATTTGTTTTCACCATTACTCTTCTTACTCTTTAGCCAATGCTCTCCACCGGCACCTTTCAAAAGGGGGAAAAATGCTCCACCGGTACCTTTCAAGAAAAGAAAAGAAAAAGTTCCACCGGTAGGTCCGAAGAGAAACTTTTTAATTTAAAATCCAACACTAAAATTGGTACATCGTCGATCATCCATGATCCACATCTTTCGTTGCAAAGGTGAAATGGAGACAGACACCCACATGTTCCAACCAGATGCAGAAATTTGCGTCAGACTACCCGCACTCGTCATTCTCTAAATTCATCGCCTAAAAGGAATATTCTATCCCGATCAGCGAATATTCTTTCCTCTATACCAACTTTCTCTGCACTCGTCATACTCTATATTTCATCCTCTATACCAACTACCTCTCGTGGAACCCACACGTCAGCCACCAATACTTTTCTCCTCTCCTCTCTTTTCTTTTCCGGAACCCTCCTCTCCTCTCGTCGCTTTCCCCGCCTCCCTTGTGCGCCCCGCCTCCTAGGCTCGGTCGGTCGCCGGGCCCGCCTCCCTACGCGCGCCGCCGGCCCGTCCGCCCGCCTCCTCCCCCATGCCGCCACCGCGGGGCCGGATCCAGGGCGGCCATGCCCCTCCTCCTCCCCCACGCCGCCGCCGCCAGGCCGGATCCAGGCAGGCGCGCCCTTCTTTTTCTCCCACGGCCGCCGCTCGTTCTCCTCCGCGGGGCCCGCCTCCCTGCGCGCACTGCCGGCCCGTCCGCCCGCCTCCTCCCCATGCCGCCGCCACGGGGCCAGATCCAGGCAGCCATGCCCCTCCTCCTCCCCCACGCCGCCGCCGCCAGACCGGAACGAGGCGGCCGCGTCCCTCCATCTTCTTCCCCGGTCGCCGCCCGTTCTCCTCCGCGGGGCCCGCCTCCTCTCCCGTGAGCCGCCGCCGCGCCCTTCCTTCTGCCCCGTACCGCCGCCGTCGGGCCCGCCTCCTCCGCGCGCCGGGGCCACGCCCCTATTTCTTCTTCCCTGCGCCGCCACGGTCGGCCGGATTCAGGCGCTGGTGTGCATCCAGGAGGCGGCGGCTCCTCTCGACCAGCGGGCTCCCTCCCGGCGGCCAGCGGCGGTGGCTCCTCGACGGCCTCTCCCCTCTCCTCTCTCTCTCTGCTTGTAGCTCCTGGCGACGCGGCGGTTGCGATGGCCTGCGGGTCCCGCACCACGTCGGCTGGTACCGTGCCTCGCTACATCCTCCCGATTTGGAGTGTGGGAGGCCATCCGGGACCGTAGCGGATGCCTCCCAGTAACCCGGTGCAGCGGTTTATCCGCTATCCGGGTACTGGAGTATGGCTCCCAGTACACCGGTGCGGATGGTCTCAATACTCTGCATCTTTCCTCCTCTTCTGCATCCCTCGCGTTCATTCATCCAAACGTTCCCCGACGTCAAAGCGATCAAGATTCCAGTTCCAGAAAAAACACGTACTATCGAACTCTGGAAACACAAATATTTGATGCAGCAACGCCAGACCGGATTCAGAAGAAACTACTAGCAGTGGTGTAACGTGTTAGCTCTCTTGCAAAATATTTACAGAATGCAACGCGTTGTCCACACGGCCATGGCCAGATTCCCTTTGGCCATTCATTTCCAAGATCCACGCACGCAAGTTAAAAAAAAAGCCGCATCAGGTAGTAGTAGTGATTCTACAGGCGCGCCGGCGAGTCCCCTAAGCAAATAACAGAGGTTGCCCGGCCACCGCCACCGCCCCCGTCACCGGCGGCCGCGTCCGCATCATCAGCTTCCTCGCCGCCGACGACGACGACAGCCGCGCCCTGGCCGCCGCCTTCTTGCCGGCCGCGGAGAGGCGCCGGTCCCGGTGCGCGTCCTTGAGGCCGAGGCCGCAGCTCCGCGACGTCTTGAGCCGCTTCGCCGGCGGCTTGGGCAGGTCCTCGAGGCCGCCCACCGCCGCGAGCGACGCGAACGACTGCGACTTGCCGTCGAAGAACTTGGACAGGCCCCTCCTGCACACAGAAAACAACAACACGAGGTCAGATCAAAGATCCAAGTCTTTTTTTCGTGTCAGAGAGATGGAATGATGGAGCAGCAGCAATGTGCCCGGCGCGGCACGTACTTGATCGGGAGCTGCGTCATGAGGGAGGCCATCTCGAAGTGCGCCGCCGCGGACCCCGAGGAGCTGGCGTCGTCGGCGAGCTCCGCCTCGTCCGACGCCGACGTGAAACTGGACGATCCGGACGACGGGCACCCGATGCTCTCCTCCTGCTCACCCTCCTCCTTGCTGCGCGCGAACAGGACGTATGCCTCCATTGCCGGGAAGATCGCAAACGCTTCACCACCACAGATCGAACAAAACGAACAAAACTCAAACTGACGGATGCACAAAAGGCAGAGAAGCGGGGGTAGCTATAAAGGTAGCGGATAGATAGACAAGAGAAGGGGGATAAGAATGACGAGAGGGAAGCGCGCGGGAGAAGATAAACGAGCCGTCAGCTCGCGCGAGAAAAGAAAAAAAGAAGTTCCGGTATTATCTGTTTTATTCTACGGCGGTCTCAATTCTCATCTTCCCTCATCTACGGCGATCGAGTTTCTCTCTCCCTCTTTTTCCCACGGGCGTGGAATGGAGTGGGTTGGCGACGTGGGCAGTCAGAAAGAGAGGATAAGGCCTCCACATGTTTCCTTGCACGGCTTCGCGAGATGCGGTCGGGTCGAGCTCTGCGGCTCGATCCCAAGCGTGCCGACCAGCCCCGTCCGGTGGAGCCGGGGACGGGTCGGCTCTGCTGCATCTGTTTGCAGGCTACCAGCAACGCAACTGACCGATCGATCTCCTTGGCCTTTTTGCCATTGCTCCAGAGTCCAGTCGAAGTAAAAAAATGTTAGTGTCAGTTGCTCATCGTATATTTCTACTTGTTTCAGGCCGATTTTTGCTCTTAATTCTATTAAAGTATATAATACTAGTAATAATAAATAAAAAAAGAAAAGAAACATTGTACTCCTAGTACATGTGGACGTTAATTAGAGGAGAGGAGAGTTGTGCAACGTCAGCCTTGTTCTTTTAACGAAAGGGATCAAAATAACATCAGATCTAGCACGATCCGGCAGTTGCTTGTCAGTTATCATCGCTGTCCCCACGGAGGGGCGGAATGGTCGGTCGAGAGGCATCCGTGCGTGCCAGATCAGCGCAGCGTCAACTCTCCGATGGCGAGCTAAAAGTATGGCCTGTGCGGAGCCTCGAGCAACCGCGACCAGCAGCTGCTGCGGTCTCCGTGGCTCAGAGCTGCCCGCTCGTCCGCGTCAAACTCCAGGACGCTGATGTGGCGCTGGAGTGACTCGCAGGCACCACCTAACGCGCATCGTTTTCGCCATTAATCGCAGCGTAAGCGAAACCTGTGTCTTGTTTCTTTTATACTACGCTCCATGGCGGAAGTCAAATATACGTACTATTGTACGCTATATAGAAAATGAATGGAAACGGTGCCGCAGGTTAAAATTCGGCCTGAAACTGTAGGTTCGTGGGCTCTCAGAAGATTTCAGTGCCTAAGACAAGAAAAAGGAGCCCACGCGTTTGGGCTGAGCAACTTAGGCCCAACTTAAGAATGCACGCATAGCCCAGTCGTGTAGGCCGCCCACACAGCCACACGGAGCCGACAAAAGAACGGGCAGGTCCGGGGCCCGTCGTACGGTTCGCTCCGCAAGCTTCCGTTTCTTTGCGGCGGGTGCACGCCGAGATCCGCGCGAACCCCGGAAGTTTACCAGAAAATCGCCCGGGCCGAACAAGCGCGCCGGTCCCCGCAAGGTCTCACGTCCTCTTGTATCCATCTTTTACACCCTCGCTCCCCGTTGCGCTCCACTGCTCGTTCTTGTTTCGCCTTAAGACGTTCTTTCCCTTGTGGGATCATATGGCAGAGGTTGCTTCGTGGCATTTTCACACCCTTGCGCCACTCGGCAAGGGCAACATATACATTCTCGGCGGAAACATAAACTCCTGGCGATCACAGGGGCCACGGCCCACGGGCACAGCTCGTACGATCTACATCGTCGCCGCACAGGTGCGGTGGGCGCGCAGCCGCGGATGAAACACGGACTGTCCACTCTGTCATATCCAAAATGCAAAATCAGGAGAGGTGCTCAAAAAAAAAAATCAGGAGCAAAGCACGTTGACCGAAATACCGTCAGTCCGTTGAGGAACACACTTATCGTTGAGTTCATCCCCACACCGTTGTTCGGCAACAGAACCGGATCTTGCCGCGGTTGACCGGAGCAGACGGCCTGGACCATTTCGACCAAGTTCGATGCATCAAATTCAGCAGCAGCAGCACCAACGGACAAGCCCTCTAAAAATTATACCCATCACATCAAAGAGAATCTTACTATTTAGTAATATTTTTATTAATTTAATAACAAAACCTATGTCATGAGCCCCTGTAATTTACGAGACGAATCTAATGATCCTAATTAATCTATGTTTCTGCTACGGTGATGCTACAGATAAACATCTTCTAATAACATCATAATTACCCTCGTTGGATTCGTCTCGTGAATTAGATGGGGTCTGCAATTAGTTTCGAGATTAGACTTTATTTAAGACTTCTAAAATAATAAAATTCTTTTTAATTTGACTCCTCTAAAAATTATATACCTAGAAACGAACACACCAAGTCGCGTCCTCCCCAGGTGTATCTTGCCCTGGATGCGCGCGCGTCACTGGGAATCGCAAACGCAAGGGGACACAACGGCGGGTGGCCACACGCTAGGCCTCGCAGTCACATGCGTACGAGCGCCATGGCGGCTTGTGCAAGGAATCCAAAACACTCCAAACTGCGTGTCCTTGCCACCGCGCTATTATTGGAAGGCCAAGAAACAAACCCGGAACACTTGAAAGCTTCCCCCGGTGAACACCTCAGTGTGGTTAGTGGTTACCAGGTACCTCCTCTGGTTCAACGGAATGGAGAAGTAAGGATCAAGTTGGATAAGTGAGGCTCATCACAATGTCACATGGTTAGATGATTCTATTATCCGAGGACACGTTGTTCAAGACTGCACCCTATGCTAACACTCTAGTTAGTGATGGTAGAGGAAAATAATTTGGTGCTAATTTGCCATACATTCTATAGACTAGGTCGCTAATTTAATTAGTAATACTTTGTTGGGTGTACTGTGAACCAAACATATGGTCCGTTGAGCATGCACAAACGGCCTTAACTGAAACTGAAAAGAATTCAGGCACTTCAGAGCTATTCTCGTTTTATATGCACAAAGTGAACAAATTAAAGGAGACGAAAGAAGAGCATATACTCTCTCTCTCCAATAATATAAAGATTTATTAACTTTCTGACTCTTATTTAAAATATTTAAATATAAAATAAAGAACACATAGTTAAAATATATGTAGGAATAAAATAAATTTAAATAAAATAAACAAAAGTTTAATAAATATTTTAAATAAGACGAATGATTAAATGTAACTTTAGAAATCAACAAATAATTATATTTTTGGACTGAGTTAG
>JAUNZO010002409.1:0-27117 GCA_031894775.1 Chloris gayana
GAGAGTTGAAACTGTTGTGAAACACTTTATTAGTGATTAATGATGAATTAATTAAGTTAATTATGTAATTAAGTAGAATATATTAGAATATATTAGAACCTTCAGGAGGCATCTTTTGGGGGAACCGACTCTCCCAGGAGCGCGTCCGTACGGACGCGACTCTCGAACGGACCCCGAACGGACCTGTCTCCACTTGTAGCGGATATAAATATGTAATGTCTCCATCACATTAATAATACGAGAATCATTATTCTCTTAATCACATCTCTCTCAACACGTCATCAGCACTTAGTCTCTCCCGCCGCTAATCGGCCACCGTCGACAATCATCGCCGGACTTCAACGAAGTCCGCCGCGAGAAGATTTTCGTCGGTTCTTCCTCCATCCGGGATTATTTTACGGGAACAATCCAAATGGAGGAAGAAATTTGCTTAGTGGATTGCTGCACCACTAACACTATACTCGGGGAAATGAAATATTTCCAAACTCTAACTAAGAGTAAAGGCAATGTCACCACCATCGCAGGTCGTGATGCTATCATTGTAGGCTCGAGTCGAGCCGCAATAACTTTGCCAATGGGTACACAAATCATAATTGAGAATGCACTCTTGTATCCCGATTCAACTCGTACCTTACTCGAGTTACAAAGATATCCGTCGTAATGGTCTACATGTTGAAACACATAATGACAACGAAGATGAATTTCTATTCATCACAAAAGGCGACGGATATAATAAGCAAGTGCTTGAACAAATGTCTTCTCTACCTACGGGATTGTATTACACATACATCAAACCCGTACAACATGTTGCATATAAGATAATTTTTTAAAATCTTGATATCTTCAAGCTTTGGCATGACCGCCTTGGTCACCCTGGAATAGGGATGATGCGCAAAATTATCAACAATTCAATTGGTCATCAAATGCAAAACACAAAATTTCCTCAACCTTCAGATTTTGTGTGCACCGCATGTGCCACGGGGAAATTAATTTTAAGACCCTCTTATCTTAAAATAAATGCTTGAACCATTACAATTTCTTGAACGCATTCAAGGTGACATATGTGATCCTATACATCCATTGACAGGACCATTTAGGTACTTTATGGTACTTATAGATGCATCTACTAGATGGTCACATGTATGTCTACTATCCACTCGAAATCATGCTTTTGCAAAGCTAATTGCTCAAATCATTAAATTGAGAGCAAATTACCCGAAAACGGGATAAAATCAATTAGAATGGATAATGCCGCTGAATTTTCTTCAAGAGCATTCAATGACTATTGTATGGCTCTAGGCATAAATGTTGAGCACTACTGTGCCATATGTACATACACAGAATGGACTAGCCGAATCTCTTATTAAGAGAATTAAACTAATTGCAAGACCATTGTTACAAAATTGCAATTTACCAACATCATGTTGGGGACATGCGGTTTTACACGCCGCGAGAATTGATTCAAATAAGACCTACGCATATCATACAACTTCCCCGTTGCGGTTAGTACGTGGAAATCAACCAAGTATTTCCCATCTGCGAAAATTCGGTTGCGCTGTATACGTACCGATATCACCACCGCAGCGTACATCAATGGGCCCCCAAAGAAAATTGGGAATATATGTAGGGTATAAATCACCGTCAATCATAAAATACCTCGAGCCCCTTACGGGGGACTTATTTACTGACCCGATACGCTGATTGCATTTTCGATGAGGACAATTTCCCGACATTAGGGGAGACAATATGTACCAAAAAGAATGCCAAGAAATAAATTGGAATGCCACCGGTATTCAGTCCTTAGATCCACGTACTATTGAATACTGAACGTGAAGTTCAAAAGATTATCAATTTGCAAAATATTGCAAATAACACTGCGAGATGCATTTACTGGCTATAAAGGTGTTACAAAATCACACAACCCCGCTGTTAATGTGCTAGAAAGAGTGGTGATACCAAGTAAAATCACTCAACTCCCAAATCAAAATAAGAGGGGAGAAGTACGAGTTACAAGGGATAAGGTTCCACAGAAACCTCCGCGGAAACAAAGGAAAATCAATTCCAAACCGAGTAAATGCAAATCAACATCATGTTGATAGACATGAATTGGATAATGAAAATCCAAATAATGATGATGTTCAAAAGATACATCACATACCCAGCACAAATGTGCACACAAATATAGTTCGTTGAGACATCGGAAGAACCTAACTCAATCGTTATGGGAGAACACGAAGAGTTTGAAAAGGTAAAAGAAATTTCCACTAACTACATTGATTACGGAGAAATACTTAATAGAAAGACTACAATTGTCGATATTCATTTTTCTTCCAAAATTGCAAATGACCTTCAACCGGACCCAGAACCTAAGACCATGGCAGAGTGCATCAAGCGCTCGGACCGGGCCAAATGGAAGGAAGCAATTGAGGCGGAATTGTTCTCGCTTAAGAAAAGAGAGGTATTTACCGCGGTAATGCCTACTCCTCGAAACATATTCCCTGTGGGATCAAAATGGGTTTTCATACGAAAAAGAAATGAAAACAACGAGGTGGTGAGATATAAAGCGAGACTTGTAGCACAAGGGTTCACGCGAGAGACCGGCATCGATTTCGATGAAACATATTCTCCGATTATGAGTGGTATAACATTTCGATACTTAATATCATTGGCGATACTGAAAGGTCTATCCATGCATCTTATGGATGTTGTGATTGCATATTTATATGGGTCACTAGATTCGGATATTTATATGAAAGTTCTGAAGGACTAAAGATTCCGAATCAGAATCAAAATCGCAACATGTATTGTGTAAAACTTAAAAAGTCACTCTATGGCTTAAAACAGTCGGGAATAATATGGTACAACCGACTAAAAGAATTCCTTCTACGAAGGGTTATTCTAACAATGATGATTGTCCCTGTGTCTTCATTAAGAAATCAACAAGCTGGATTTTGTATAATTTCGAGTATATGTTGATGATCTCAATATCATAGGCAATCAACAAGATATTAATGAAGCACGCAATTATCTTAAGACGGAATTCGAAATGAAAGACTTGGGTAAAACCAAATTTTGCTTAGGTCTTCAACTTGAACACCTCCCTACAGAGATACTAATACACCGGTCTGCATACATTCGAGAAAATATTGGAGAAATTCAATATGGATAAATCTTATCCTTCCAAAACACCTATGGTTGTTCGAGCCCTTGATATGAATAAAGATCCATTCAGACCTAGGGACGAAAATGAGGAATTATTGGGACCTGAAGTTCCATACCTCGGTGCCATAGGAGCGCTAATGTATATTGCAAATAACACAAGGCCGACATTGCATTTGCTTGTAAATTTATTGGCTAGACATAGCGCAGCTCCAACTCAACGCCATTGGACCGGAATTAAAAATATCTTCCGATATCTCCAAGACACAAAAGATCTTGGTTTATTCTACGGAATGAATCAAGATAAAACCATAATTGGATATACTGATGTCGGCTATCTATCCGATCCCCACAAGACCGGATCACGAGACGGGATTTGTATTTCTACGTGGTAGAACGGCTATATCATGGAAATCATCAAAACAAACCTTAGTAGCCACATCCACAAATCATTACGAGATAATTGCGTTATATGAGGCATCACGTGAATGTGTATGGCTTCGCGAGAATGATAAATCACATACAACAATCATGTGGTATTGGTCCCATCACGGAACCAACAATTATCTATGAAGATAATTCAGCTTGTATTGCACAAATGACTACGAGGTTATATAAAGAGTAACATTACAAAGCATATCTCTCCTAAATTATTTTACCCACATGACCTACAGGAAAATGGGGAAATAGATATCTTGCAAACAAAATCATGTGACAATCTTGCAGATTAAAATGGGGAAATAGATATCTTGCAAACAAAATCATGTGACAATCTTGCAGATTTGTTCACAAAGTCTCTACCAAAAACATTATTCCAGAAATACGTTCATGGAATTGGTATGAGACGACTAAAGGATTTGCAATAAACGAGGAGAGAAAATTCTTATTATATAACCTAAATCGTAGTATTCAAATCATGAATATTGCACTCTTTTTCCTAATGAGTTTTCTCCTATCAAGGTTTTTCCTCATGACATAGGTTTTAATGAGGCAATATAAATATAACAAGCTTTCATATGTGTCATATTAAATTTTTCTCCTCATTTATCCTATAAGGTTTTAAAGGGAGGAATTTCTTATGACATCTCATTATTTCTCCCTAATTACACTAATAAATCTTATTAGGGAGTTTTTAACACTTAAGTTCTCCTTAATTCCTAACAAGGTTTAGGGGGAGACTTCATTACACATTCTCCTCACATTTTTCCCACGGGGTTTTTCGAGGAGCGATCATACTACAAATTACAAGATATAATTGATCAAGGGGAGTGTTGTGAAACACTTTATTAGTGATTAATGATGAATTAATTAAGTTAATTATGTAATTAAGTAGAATATATTAGAATATATTAGAACCTTCAGGAGGCACCTTTTGGGGGAACCGACTCCCCAGGAGCGCGTCCGTACGGACGCGACTCTCCGAACGGACCCCACGAACGGACCCGTCTCCCACTTGTAGCGGATATAAATATGTAATGTCTCCATCACAGCAATAATACAGAATCATTATTCTCTCAATCACATCTCTCTCAACAGAAACCATGTTAGGTTGTTTGCTCGACGGCCGAACTTCTCACCAAAGTGAGATATTCGTCTGTTATCAAAAAAAAAAAAAAAGTGAGATATTCGTCAGATGCCATGGGCACCCTATAGGTTAGTTTCAAACGAAGCAAGCAGCTTAAATATCTAGGTTACCTCAAATATCAAAAAAATATCTTGGGGCTTGGCTTTGCACTGCTAGTCATGAAATATCTTGTGGATTACTTATTACAGATCCGGTCCTATCCGCTTCTTGTCTCACGTCATTGGTAGCGCTTTCCGGCGAGGGAACGTGGCTTGCTTGGCTTCTAAATTCAGGTCGCCAGGACACACCGCTGGGATAGATTGAAAAAGCGCAGCGTGCTGCGCTTTCCGAGCCGTGCGCTTTATGCCACGTCAAGCCCGGACTCCAGACACCGGAGCTGCCGCCCCAGTGCGAGACACCTGTGCCCGCGACTCGACAGCCACAGCACAGCACCACCATTTCGCTGGATCAACAGCGACGTCACGGCGATCCGAGGCCACATGTTCAACGGGTGGGCATTTACAGCGCTCCGAGCCTTCCCCGCCACATACCGTTCGTGCCTTGTCTTCTCCGGCCGGTGACAGCGTTGTGCGCCGGCGGGCCCACGGCGTCAGGGAGACGGCGCGTCGATCGCTTGACGCTTGGGTTCCCTGCAGAGGCAACCAGGTGGCGCGTCCAGGTGTTACCCGTCGGCGTCGCCTTGACCGCGCGCCGTTGGGAGCATCACGTGCCCGTGGCAGCTACCCACGGGTCAGATCTGGCTTGAAATCTTGGACCCAGAGACATGCTGCTCCTCGATGAGCGGATATTTCCCTTCATTCAGTCGACCCGGCACGAGCAACTGTGTTTTTTTTTTTAAGAATTCGGAGATACGTGCTCGTCCACCGGAACTGGATAAAGTATCCTCCTTCTCCTCATCGTGGTTGATACTTATCGGCAGTGCAAAGCTGATTCAAGCAAATTGCTTAGTTTAGGCGCTTGCGCAACAGCTTAATTAAGCAAACAAGTCGGGTGGCGCAACTGCTTCTGTCATTCATGTGTCATTCCTCCACTCTTGGCATAATTGCAATGTTTGAAACTTTCTTGCAAAAAAAAAAAGTTTGAAACCGGAAGATAGTTGGAAAGGATGCCGGCCTTACGCATTGCTCCAATAATTCAGAATTATACAGCAGCGCCCACCGTCTTCCGGTTTCAGATGGAGACTTTGCGGTTACGGTTGGATGAAACCGCACCGACGGCTGCCCTTCGCTTTCTTTACGACTTTATACAGTGCAGTGGGGAAACCTCGTTAGTTTGCACAGCTCATATGAAGGACGCGGTTATCGCGCGACCGGTCGCGCAATGGAGCGACCGCGCGACCCCCTTCCCCTTTCCTTTTCTGGGTCGCTCAGCACTTCCTCCACTTCTCCTCCGAATTCAGGTCTGTGGCGCAACGGCGCCTCACCTTTCCTCGGCTCCTACGAGATTCAAGCGTAGCACGACATCCCAGTAGCACCACCAAGTGCATCGTCTCGCTTCGCCGGCCAAGACCGCCTCGCAGATGCCACGCCCTTTTCCCACGAGTCGCGACCAAGAGCACTTTGCAGGTATCGTCCCCCTTCCTCTGCGGCCTAGGAGCACCTCGTCGACGCTGCTCCCCCACCCCGTGGCCTAGGAGCACCTCTCCGGCGCCACGACCTTTCCCCGCGGCGAAGAGGACATCGCCGGTGTCGTTCCCCTTCCTCCGCGGCCTAACAGCACCTCATCGGTGCTGCACCCCTTGTCCCTCCCGCGCCGCGCGCAAGCTCGCAATGCTCTCCTCATCCTCGCTGCCGTCCAGGCATCGGCGTGGCGCGAAGCCGCCCTTCCTCCATGAGCCAGGTGCAGCCGCGCAGCTTGTGGGCACCGTCACTTCCTCCCTAAGATCGAGGCGCAATTCTACGGCTCCGTATTTTCATTCACCGCAATCCACGCACAACTCGGTGGCTCTTCCCTGATCCAGACAAGCTTCATGCCCCCGCCTCCCTTCCTCTGCGACCCATGCTGCCTTGGTGGCAAGTTCTAAATCGGAAGCAGAAGAAAGGTTAACTCGAAGAGGAACTGCAGCTGTAGACATGGAGAGAGGCGAGAGGCAAAGAAAGGTGGTACGACCCATGCCACCAGTGGTAACATCTACGATGACGACAGTTCATTGTTTTTTAGCCGACCTACTATGTTGGGTTATTAAATCCTTTGGATATCTAATTCTTTAGATAAACTTATTGCTCTTTTATTTCGAAGAGAATTTGCTACCACAGGTTTATGATAATTCGCTACTGAAGATAAAAGTGAATTTTCTACTAAAATTAAAAGAGAATTTGCTAGTGAATGTCAAATAGAATTTACTAATGAGGATCAAACAACACAAAGTTGCTATCATACAACCATTAGCAGTAATAAAAAGTGATAACAAACTCCCAAAAAGTGATAATAAAAGCATAACCACATCATATTGCAATCCTAACCTCAGCCTAAACCCAGAGGTATGTGTAGTAACAAGTCCCATAATAAGAAAGATTGTGGCAAATTCAGTTCACTGTGTGGTAGCAAATTCAGTTCGCCGTGTGGTAGCAAATTCAGTTCATTGTGTGGTAGTAGCAGATTCAGTAGCAAATTTTATTGTATATTCATTAGCAAATTCTCTAACAATTTAGGCTATGGCCTTGTAGCAAATTAAAATTTTGTTGTATATTCAATAGTACATTTTCTAAGGAACAATTCGGGGCATAGTCTTGTAGCAAATTAAGTGTGTTTCTTTCCATCTGGTCAATAAAGAAATGTATTAACAAAATTGATCTTGAAAAGGAATAATAGCTTCGTTTGTTATTGTGTCATGACCTCTAGTAGTATGATCAAAGTTGTAAATAAATGGATCACTAACTTTAAGAAAGGAATGAGGTTGCTATGTTATACAAAGGAAAATTTGCCATACCACCGCCAGAAGAATTTGCTACCAAAAACTGTTAAATGCAAGCAGTCGCATTGTGGCATGGAGGGACTAATTCGAGGCAGTCTTGTACCAAATTTTATTATATATCTAGTAGCAAATTTTGTTGTAGATTCAATAGCAAATTTTGTAAGGAATAATTCGGGGTATGGTCTTGTAGAAAATTTGGTTATACATTCAATAGCAAAACTTGTTGTATATGCAGTAGAAATTTTTCTAAAGAATAATAGCCAATTTTTTTATATATTCAATATCAAATTTCTTAAGGGATAATTCAGGGCATGGTCTCGGTTGTGAATTTACAATGTTCTTCTGATCCCTTTGAACTGTTCAGTTGCAACCAATAATGTCGTCTCATCTCACACTAGTGCGCTGCATGCTACTAGTGCAATAGTACATCAAAAATAAAACACTATTTTTCAAGCAACAGCAAGCTTCAAGCAAGGCCAAGGACCGACATCCTACACATTCGAGATAAGAAGAAAACCGGCAGCCTATCTACCCCGGTTAATACCACCTCCTTGGATCACCGCAGGGCACGCAGCCACGCACTGAGTCGCTAGGTGCAGGAAAGCGTGCGTACAGTCGCTTAACGAATCACCACCGTTGGTCGCAAGGTGCAGCAAATCGCCGGTACATGGAAGAATTCTGCTCCGTTTCGGTTTCGATTGGGGTGGCGGAGAAGGGTGCGTGGGCCAGACTCACGGCACCGGGCAGGACAGGCCGCGCATCGCGGAGGAGCAGAGTCGCGCGGTCGCGCACTCGCGCGTAAGCGCGACCGGTCGCGAGGTAAGGTTTCCGCATATGAAGCACTATGTTTGAATAGGGAAAAGATTACACAACAACCACTTGGCACAGTACACATGCTGACGGCAGTTCTGCGCTCCCCTATCACTATCTTCTGCGAAACAAAGATCGAGGCCATTTTTGGAATGGAGGAAAAACATAGGATTTTTGTATGATTTATTTTCTACAGAAAAATTGCCTGTGAGAGCCTTTGAAACACATGATTGAATGCTATCAAATCCTTCAAAATTCTTATATAATGGTTTCCTCCATGCATGTTTTGAAGGAAAATTAACAAGAGGTCCAACCTCTTGTAAAATTCCTATGAGTCTATCTCTTTCATCAATTTCTTGTGTTTTTCCTGTATTGCAACCAAACTATTGCTAAGAAATTTTACTGTGTGTTCAATTCTTGTAGGATTGTAATGGATGACGAACTCAATTCATATGTTTTTCCTATTCCTATGCTTTTCAATTCATGCATTCCAAAGGAGGCCGGATGGTGTGTTTGCAACGGAGGAATGTAAAACACATAAACATGAAAAAACGTATGAATGGAGAAAATACAAAAATTAAAAAAGTAAGAAAATCATAGAAATTCAAAACAGAAATCATGGGAATTTAGTAAGATTAACTTAATTCTCGAAGCACAAATACACCCAATATAATTATTGATAAATGTTTATTTTTTGCAAGAAATTATTGATAAATTTACCAGTAATGATAAAATTTTTCCTCCATATTGTGCAGGAAAGGAAGCCTCTTTGTTTCCTTTGAAAATCCTGTATCCCAAACGGACCCGGATCTTTTGCGAGCAAGAATTTCTCCGGCACGCTTGCAGCGTTAGGGCTTGTTCGTTTCGCCACGGAACAATATGGATCGTAGCCTAAATTATATGGAATAGAAAAATATGGAACTGATCAAATCCAACTCAAAATGACCGTTCGGTTGCGTATGGATTGGTATAAAAACCCATCCGATTCCAGTCCATTCCATGCCCATTCCATGGCTTGAAGGCCTAGCACCAATCCATGACCCTAACACATGGAACAAAGCACGTCCGGATGAAGTGAAAGAGCTGGAATCACTCAATCCATACCTGGAAACAGATCCATGTGGGATCTCATTCTCACAAAAACGAACAAGGCCTTACTATGTCTTCTCAGTAAAGCTTGGAACCGATCCAAGAATAAAGAGTGTTTGATGGTATATTTTTATTCAAATAGATGCGTGAAGTTTTAATGGGCTTGTGAAGGCATCCTCCACCAGTATTGCCAGCCTAGGCATACATTGCCAAGAGACCAAACAATTGTAGTATACGTATTAGCTTATAATGAGCTTAATCACGTGATTAGTTTAATTGGCCGCAGCTGATGGGCCGTGATGCACATATAGTTTAGCTGGTGTGGGGTCTGGCCCTGGCCCGTGACACACGATTGCCATGCAGCCGTCCTGTTGGAGATAAAATCACGTACGTAACGTGAGATAAACACGAAAAGAGTTCAAGCAAATAACATATTCGGAGGCCACTCATACGGATCAGTGGGCCTTTAGTATATGCCGGTCCTACAACTCGGTGAAGAAGCAAGGACCTGTTCGCACGGGTCGGTGCAGTGTTTAGTCCCGGAGAGATACGAGCGCAGTTCTATCTCCAACTTAATTAAACGGAAGTTTGTTCAGCGGATCGGACGCGTAAAACAAATTCCCGGCGGCGCGCACGTAGCAGCTGGCTTCCCATGTCTACCCTAATCCCTGCCTATATAAACAAGCAAAAGCCCTACGTGCTAGGGGTTGGAGGCATCAACGCCGCCGCCGTCAGGCTGCCGTTCCAAAAAATACACCAATGCCGCCGCTAGGATAGGCACACGCAAACAAAAGCTGAAGCTCCGCCAGGCTGCACGTCGTCGTTGTCGCGAGTGAACACCGCCGAAGCCTTAAGTCGAAGATTGAACACCGCCGAAGCGCACATCGAGATCATCAACGCTCAAGTGCAGGCGTGCAGTCCAGTGGAAGATTAGCTGAAGATTAATCTACACGCAACTACAAGCTGATGGCCCGTTCTCGCATCTCATCAATATCAAAGGTACCTATGGTGGGAGTTTGAAGTGCCGTATGGCCTCCCATGATACGCCTCATCGTAACAAGGTCAAAGATGTTGATCTATTGTGGGAGTTTAAAGTGCCGTATGGCCTCCTATAATACTTCTCATCTCACAAGATCTAAGAGATGTGGGAGTTTGAAGTGCCGTATGGCCTCCCATAATATTCCTCGTTGCACCAAAATCAAAGATGTGATCTATTGTGGGAGTTTAAAGTGCCGTATGGCCTCCTATGATACTTCTCATCTCCGAGTCCTAAGATGTCCATTTTGAGAGTTTAAAGTGCCGTACGGCCTCCCATAAGCCATGATACATCTATCTCAACGATGCTTTTGAGAGACGACTGACCAAGACGGGAGATTGAAGTGCCGAATGGCCTCCCATGATTATTTCCATAGTTATGACGCCGAAAGGCTCGACAATTTATAAAGACGGGAGATTGAAGTGCCGAATGGCCTCCCACGATTATTTCCATAGTTATGACGCCGAAAGGCTCGACAATTTATAAACACGGGAGATTAAAGTGCCGAATGGCCTCCCATGATTATTTCCATAGTTATGACGCCGAAAGGCTCGATAATTTATAAAGACGGGAGATTGAAGTGCCGAATGGCCTCCCATGATTATTTTCATAGTTATGACGCCGAAAGGCTCGATAATTTATAAAGACGGGAGATTGAAGTGCCGAATGGTCTCCCATGATTAGTTCCATATTTATGACGCCGCAGGGCTCGACAATTTATAAAGACGGGAGATTGAAGGGCCGAATGGCCTCCCATGATTATTTTCATATTTAGTGACGCCGAAAGGCTCGACAAAATGCTGCTTACTTCATACGTGAGAACAAAGTTTACATGTTCTACACACTCGCTAAATTTTGGTTATGTATTGACAAGATAAAAGTCATACTCCACCGACATGTCCTTCCTAGACGGATCGAACATATTGTTGCCGGGTACCGACGAGGCAAAGGCGACCTTTTCGTTCGAGTTAATGAAGATTGGCGTATACATGACTGGACACCGACGAGGCGAAAGTCATCCCCTTTATTAACATCTACACCGTTTATATTCGACGTGACGATGGTGCAGTTTGTGACTGAGTTTTGGCCATGCAAAAGCCATCCTCATCATGTGCATCTCCACATGTAGCTTGTATATGAATGAGCTACAGTTTTATATGAAGACACGACCATTATGCGCAGCTTAATCGGAGGTGTTCTATAGACTCGCTCTATAGATGTAATTAACCGGTCGTGCCCTATAAGGCCCCGGGAATCGGCGAACTACGCAATCTCTCCAGTTAGATATCTCCTTAAGCAATGACGCACAAGACGAAGGAAGACAAAGTCATGTGAACTATGTATTTTGTAATATGATTATTAATGAAATATATGGTTCCTCGCTACACGTTTTGTATGTGTACTTTCAGTGTTTTGTCTTCATTTTGTTTTCACGAACAAAATGGCACGCCCAGTGGGACCTGATTCTCCTCCCATCTTCGCTGCGCTCCAATGGTCATCATTAAAAATTCTTCATCATTTACTCGTCCTCGCTGCGGATTGGACGATGTTTTGTGAAAAATAATAAAGGCTTCGCGAAAGTTTAGCCTACTGGCATGCTCGTTGCTATAAAATGTATAGCCGGCCATATATTGTTAATATTCTCTGGTCAAGGTCACGTTCTTGCTGCAATATTCGTGGCCATTTATTGGTGTTTTACCCCAAAAGGAAATATATAGAAATGAAATGTTCTGTCTGTGCATTGGCTAAAGATAAAGCACGCCGTGCATGTTCATTTTCTGATGAAACAATTAGTATATGCTGTGAACAAGCATACAGGGCTGGGGGAAATATACATTGCCTGAAACACAGAGCTATGCCGCTAATGGGCAAGTCTTTATCCATACTCCGTCCTGATTGAAGGTCCTGATAACGAGTTTAGACTGATGAAGTATTTCATCAGTGTGCTATTGTTGTTTCCCTACGGTGCTCCTAGCAGACATGGAGTAAGCTGGCAAAAGGTGCCGAATCAAAGACTGCAAGGCCAGCTGCAAGCTGGCAACTAAGGTGGCCCGTCCACATAACACATACATCCCTTTGATCAAAATTGCAGCCCTAGAGACAACCTAAGAGTCATAATGCAATATGACCAGGCTGATGTTCTTCGTGCTCATGGTCGTCTTAAAATTATTCCATGCTAGCCTCTCCTGGATGATGCTTCTTACCAAAACATGGTTTTGACCGAAAATAATTAGCAGGGTCAAGGGCTAAACTAAACTTGCACGCTCGTCCATATATAAAAAATCAGCTGGCCTACCTTTTTTGCAGCTAGTGTGCATCTTTTATGTGTATGCATACGCCTGATTTGCTTGAAAAAATTCCTACCGGGTATACTGCCCAGGAAGGAAGCAAAGAAAACAGGGGGCAGGATGCATTGCCTCACCTTCAAGCCGTACGTTGCTCTCTAAGCATGTCTTTGATTATTAATCCTATATAAAAACTTATCATGGGAAATAAATTCCATTAGTTACATGAAGCCGTAGCTGATGAAGCCGGGAATCTTTTGGCTATTCACTACTGATCCCCCTTGGGTGTGCATAGCAAGTAGGGCAAAGGTTACTCCGGGTGCTAACTCTCACACTGCATGCAACTAAAGAGGCTTTTTTTGCAGAAGTAGCTTGAACAGGATGCATCAGCATCACTTGTTGATCAGTCTGTATGCTGGCCACCGGGATAAGATTGATGTTCTTCATGCTGCACGGATCGAACATTATAAAATTCTACGTTGATTAGTAATCTTATCCTTGCATTAGGCGATTGCTTGGTAATCAAGTGAGTTCCTTGGCGAAACATAATCCAAATGCCTAACTAAAGTTTATCCAACCTGCATGATGCGTTGCCATAAAAGGCTCGACATGTCTTGTTCATTGCGATTCTTGGCGTGAACTTAATCTTTATCATGAGAGTCAGGGGCAATAAATAATGCCTAACTCTCACACTACAGATCAGCATGTTATTTGACATTGCAAAATCTTAATTTTCTGGTGCCACGATTGACAAGTCATTAACTTTTCGTTGGTGCCACTGCTGGACCATTTGGGTTCACAGCTATCTGCATCGGTCCTCCTGACAGGCCTTAACCTGCATATTATTTCAAAGAAGTAATAGCCTTCTGGATACAAGCATTGATATCTCGATTGACGTTGCAGCTCAAAAAAAAAAAAATCCTATAACCCCTATAGTGAGAAGTGATGAACTATTGGTCTTGAAGACCTTAAAAAGGTTTGTTGTGTAATGCAAAATTATGAGCAGAGCCATCACTACCGGAATCCGGAAGTTTGCCGTGTGTCTGCGGCACACGGCAAAAGCTGTTATACACACGGCAAAGCATTTTGCCGTGTGTAACACACGGCGAAGGCCTGACGGTAACCAGGCCCGACGGCGAAGCCATCTTCGCCGTGTGCCAAAGTACGGGCACACGGCAAAAACTTCACCGTGTGCTAGAGCCGGCACACGGCAAACTCTGTAGCCTTCACGGCGTTAGAACCCGCGATTTGCCGTGTACTCATCCTTGGCGCACGGCAAAAAGGTTTTCAAAAAATAAAAAAAAAAACAGGGCATGGAGCCGCAGCTCCCGGATTGCTGCGCGCTGGCGGCCCCGGAGGCGCGGGTGGTCCTGGCGGACGGCGCTGGCGGACGGCGCGCTGCGGCGGTTCCCGGCGGCACGCGCGCGTCGCAGGCGGTGAAGGCGGCGGCGGCGGCGAGCGGCGCCGGCCCCGCGGGCACATGGTTCCTGTGCTGCGCGGACGGGCTGGAGCTCGGCGACGTGGTGGCAACTGTGGGCGGCGACGAGAAGCTCCAGCCCGGGCAGCTCTACCTCGTGCTCCCCGCCGCGATGCGGCGCGCGCGCGGCATGCCGAGGAGATGGCCGCGCTCCGCGGCGACGACGGCGGCACGCTCGTGTTCCTCGAGGTCGCGGCGGCCGAGAGTGGAGCCGGTGCCCCCGCCGGCACTGACCCGTCCTGCCTCCCTCCAGCGCTGCCGCTCCGCCTCCCCATCGCTATCTGTCTCTCTCTCTCTTCCTTTCGATCTGGTTGGTGTGGGGAAAGGATAAGGCAGAAGAGGAGAGAACGGAACGTGAGAAGGGAACGTGAGGGAACGATCCGTGTGACTTGCCGCGGATCGATGACATGGTAAATTTTTTGTGCCGTGTGCCAAATCACGGCACACGGCGAAGGAGCCTCTTTGCCGTGTGTCCTTCCACGGTAAATAAATATTAAAATTAAATGTAATATATTAAAATTATTAAAAGATAAAATATATATTAAAAATTAAGGTTAAGCACTATGTGTTGTTTATTGTTGATAGAAAAAGTTTTGAAGTTAAATTATAATTTGAATGTTTCTTGCATCTACGAACCTAACCATATCTTCTCTATTCTCTATGGAACTTCTTCGAACAAGCTTCAGTTTATAAGCATTGTACGTGATAAAATGTGCAATACCTACTCAACTATTTACCATAGACTTCGTGTATGATAAAAAGATATACGAGACAAATCTCATGAATTTCAGACTTTATTTGTATTTTCTAGTATTTAAATACTATTTGACCCCACGTTTGAGGCAAAATTTTATGAGTACAACTTTTGAAATTTGATTTCAACCACTGGATATCGCCTTACACTAGTCTCAGTATCATGAATATCATTTTTTGACTCACTTTATTCTATTATTTCATGCACCTGCAGTTCAAATATGACTTACGTGAAAAAAATCTTTTAAATGAAATAAAATGGTTAAATATAGTAAAGAGAGCTAGAAATGCATCAAATTCGAACATGTAGTACCAAACATTGTATGTGGACTAGAGAAAAATTTTGAAAGGCAAATAGCAATATTTTTTTCCTTATTCGCCGTGTGCCTTGCCTAGCCACACGGCAAAGAGGAGCTTTTGCCGTGTGCTAGGTCACGGCACACGGCAAACAAGGGACTTTGCCGTGTGTCAAAATCCTGACACACGGTAAATAGGGTTTTTCCACTAACGCCCGTCGGTTGGGTGACCGCGAAATTTTAACGGAGTTTCTTTGCCATGTGCATGACCGTCGGTACACGGTTAATTCCATCTTTGCCGTGTGCCTGATTTTGCGCACACGGCAAAGAGACTCTTTGCCGTGTGCCTGATTTTATGCACACGGCAAAGTGTCTCTTTGCCGTGTGCTGCTGTTTTGCCGTGTGCATGACTAGAAACACACGGCGAATAGGTTGTTTGCCGTGTGTCCGATCAGCTGCACACGGCAAACTTTTGTTTTCCGGTAGTGCATATTATGCTGACGACCGCCTTGCATAACTACAGCCAAGTCAAACCAAGTCAAACTAGGGTGCTTGTATTACTGAGCAACATGCCACTTGATAAAATTTACAAATGGCTTTCAATGTTCTAATTGAGCCATTTTCTGTATAGTCCCTTAATGCCAAGCCATACCTCACATACTAAGCTTATTCTTCAGAACAAGATCACTCATCATATGCAGGTCATTTCTGCCATCAGTATTTAGCAAGGCATAATGCTTTGACCAAATAATTTACTGCACGGACTTTCGAGCTCTGCTCATGTTTTAGAAAACAGTTACATGTAGCTATGCTTCAGTTTATGCATATGCAACACCATTATTCACCTCTTCATAACGTGTCTGACCCTAGAGGGTTGAAGAACGCTTTCCTTCAGGCAACCGATGAGGCCAAAAACACCATGTCCTGACAGACAAAGCTGGATGCCATTAATTAAAGAAGGATAAGACTGAGCTTCAAATTGAGACACTGATATGAGCTCTGTAACCAACGAGGTCGGATATTAACTATCAAAGAGTGAGCTGGTGGCATATATATTGTGGCCATAGGCCACTTATGAATGGTTTCAATTAAAAACAAATCAAGACACTGAAGAAGCAAAGACTATGATTTGAGACCCCAAGCTGGGGGAAAGTTAACCATGAGTGCCGGGGCCACAACAATGCTCACCTAGGTGCATCATGTACAAAAATGGTTCTATTGAAGGCCACCTTCTGCTTTAGAGGAACCAACATGTAACAAATGCGGGGGTTCTTTTCCAGCCCCTAATATGCTAACAGTTGATGCTGCCATTTTTTACTCCAAATATATGTTAGCTAGTAAGCTAATATGCAAAACCGCACATATTTGAAGGAAGAAAATTTGGCTTGTTAACCGAGCTTATAAAAAGGAAACTCCAATCGGTTCAAGGGAAAAGTAAAAATGTCCAATTCAGAATATTACGCCCAGTATTCGTGTAGTGACGATGCTATACAACAATTTGGGCTTCATGTGCCTGCATGAACTGAAATGGTAGACAAGTTATCATCTCCAATGAAGAGGTTATGAAATGTGAGTCTGCTTGATGGCAGTGCCATTAGGCTCAAGAAAAAAAAATCAACACATGTGTGTGACAAATTTGTTTTGGTGAGGCCCTCAGCATGTCGTGGACAGCAGAGCAAGGCAATCGTTGTAGACTGGGTCCTCAAACAAACAAGTGCTACTACAAGATATACTGGGGGCATAAATATGTCACCCCACAATTACTGTTTTCCTTACATTAAGGGCTCCAATTAGGCCCCTCAGCATTTTCAGGACTAAAGATTGAAGGACCTACATGCTAAACTCACCAGGCAAGCTGTAAGCCTGTGACTCAGAAATCAGTTGCTGGACAAGCTTTCGGGATATGTTCTCATTTTTTTCCTGGACTGATGAGGCTAGAGAAAACCATCTACATGCCCTCACTGACAAGGCTGGTGGGCACTCGATTCTCTTTGACCAACGAGGCATGGAGAACACACCCTTTCCGTGACCGATGAGGCCAGAAACACCTTGTCTTGTTTGATAAGGCATGGTAATTCTACTTCGAGCCGGTCGAGGCTGAACTTCCATTTAAGACTTGTCATGACTCATGATCACCATGACCATTGAGGTAGGACTTTTTATTATGCTCCTTTATACCACTTGCATTGTCAAAACGCAAGTCACAAGCTTCGATGCTAACTTGGAGGCCATGAGTCAATTCCTCAAAGCTGGGGGCAAGACCACCATGAGTGCCAGGGGCATGAAATACTTCTTCCTCGGCATCTATACAGTACAAAACCATGGTTTTGAGGACCATCTTCTACTTCATGGGGACTAACATGTCACAAATGCAAGGCTGAAGTTCTTCTCCAGACCCCAATATCCCAACGTTTTATGATGCCCAATTCTCTCTAAATGTTAGTCAGTTTAAAATCCATGGATTATACACATTAGAAAGAAAAGTTAGGGTATATCATTCAAGCATTAATAGCTTACCAATGCGATCAAAGAAGAAATAAAAGTTCCAATCTATGGAATCTTTCTTCTACGAAACAAAATCTACTGTAACTTTTTGTATGAACAAGAATCCTCTGGGTTCACTCTCACTATGAAGAAGCATACATATATATAGCCAGCATATATATGCCATACCTGTATGTGCAATGTTTTTTTTGGCAAAAAAAATCATTTAGCATGCCTATGATAAGCTAGCTGATCCAAGGATGTTGATTCATGTCATTCTCAAAGAAGAAGCTATCAATCAAATAGGAGTATATCCAAGAGTATGGCAAGTGACACAAGTCGACTATGAGTGCAATGTTTGCCTCTCTGCCTCATGGGCAGAGTGGTCCTAACAAATGGTGTCCTCTATGTTGCAAGAGCTGCCATTAGGTTCCAAGGAGCCATTCAGGTTGACTCGGAGGTGCTAATTACCCAAGTCTGGTTGGGCTATACATGCTCACAAGATAAATCCCAGCATGCTTGAAAAGGCTTTCCAAATTTATTCAAAAGAGAGTGTACATTAAGCGCATCAAGAATCGACGAAAGAGGGTTCCTACTTCTTGCCACCCATTTTTCGTAGTAATACTGGATTCACTCCAATAAAAGACCTGCAATACTTGCATACATGGTGGACAGATCAGCCGATATGCATTTGAATGAGTCTTCAAGTTTGCTCCTACAAGAGATTTTACGTACATGTATATGCAGTGTTTGATAAAGACAAAGCAACTGTCCAACGTGACTGTAGTAAGACATGCCTACATTAATATGAATTTATGCCACTGAAATTGCAATTATTGGCAAGTTCATCGCTGCCATATTCAGTTAGCAAAGCAATCGCTGGAGTCCGGCCATTCTCCGAATAAAATTTCAACACAAATAATGTTGCAGGTATTAACCTTGCCATCTCATTATTATTGTGTCAAGGGATCCAATTCGGTCCTGTGCATTTTTTCAAGACCTATGGACGAAGCATCTGCATAGTGACTCTGGTTGAAGCCAGAGAGCTATTTTGCCAGGTCACTGTAGCATAGTTCATAACCAGCTTTCCAGGATAATAATGGAAGCTCTAAACTATGACAAGCAGGAATCACATTCCTCACCAAAAATTAAAACAGTGGTTGTCTGGGGCTTGTTTGAGTACCGCATCAGATACAAATATATGATAGTTATGGCATGATTTTTGCTATAGCCTATTATTATCATATGGGAGTAAACTTCATATACTCAATCAAATTCTATTGGTTGGCATTGCCCTTACAGACTGCTCATAAGAGAACCGATGAAACTCATCGAGTGGAGTATTATGTTTCACTGCATCCAAATATTGATGGATCAGTGTCTTTATTAATTAATCTTGATCCAGATAAACCGTTGATTTGTCTATTCCATAAAAAAAAATATTGAGGAGTCATATGGTATTTCACCATGTCTTAGTATTAATTGTCTTGCAAATACTTACTTCAGCGTGATGACAAAAGGCTCACAAGTTGTTGCCATATAGTTACAAAGCTATGGTATGGTCTCGCGCCTCAAGTTGCTACTCTATTCATATGCATCACTACAATAAAGTAGTTGCACTTTGATTTATAAATTATAATTTCACTTTGTAAACTACGGTGTTTGCCTGGGCCCTTATAACTAATTGATTCTTTGGAACCATATCACTACGGCTTGGTATACAAATTCATCAGAATCATTTGAGCTGTGGCGCATGTGAACATGCCCTATGGCTCATGATTATTAAGTCAGCATTCTTTTGTAGTCGTCCATATATACACTTCTTGTGATATTTTTTTGGTCGCTACCCAGAGAAATCACCATAATTTATCCTGCTGCTCCATGTGTCAAAAAAGGAAATCTTCCAAGTAAAAAACTTGAGTTAAACATTCATGATAGTTTGCTTGCTGCCATTTGACGCCACAGGCAAGTTCAGGAATGCCCTTTACCTCAATCAACTATATTATGCTGGGGGCAAATACACATTTTCCCCTACATGGATTATCGTCTATCCAACGGGAAAGGCTACGCACGTTGATAGACTCCATTAACCCTAAATATTTTTCTTGCTTAAACTAAAGCAACTATATTGTTATAAGCTCTCATGTGAGAAATATTATTATGGTGTTGTTACCTGCACTATGGCAACTGAAAGAGTATAGCATATTTTTGCAATAATATAAATATTAATCCCGACAATTATGGCATGGATTTTTGCCATAACATACATATTGCTCCTTATGAGTATGGCATGGATTTTTGCCATAACATAAATATTAATCCCGACGATGAGTATGGCATGGATTTTCGCCATATCGTATATATTTCTCTTTATGAGTACGGCATGGATTTTCGCCATAATATATATTTCTTTTTACGAGTATGGCATGGATTTACGCCATGACCTATACCTTTTCCTTTACAAATATGGCATGGATTTTCGCCATAATAGATATATTCCTCTTTGTGAGCATGGCATGGATTTTCGCCATAGCATATATATTTCTCTTTATGAGCATGGCATGGATTTTCGCCATAGCATATATATTTCTCTTTATGAGTATGGCATGGATTTTCGCCATAACATATATATTTCTCTTTGTGAGCATGGCATGGATTTTCACCGTAACATATATATTTCTCTTTACGAGTATGACATGGATTTTTGCTAGAATGTATGGAGTTATTTCGCCAAAACATGGTGAGAGCTTATGATAAGCTTGTTAAGCAATGAGTGTTTTGTAAAGGTGAACTCGTGCTTCTTCTTCGACGCCCCATTGTCGTCACACACAAGACAATAGGGAAATTTGAGCAAAAAAAAATGGGAAGGACCGCTTGTTATTGAACAAGTGTATGAGGGTGGTACCTATCAGTTCGTTGATCAACACGGTTTTTGTCCCATACCGCCCATTAATGGGAGATACCTAAAGAAGTATTTTGATTGACCCGGTGTCATCAGGACTTCTCCCTCTCTCTCTCTCTCCCCGTCATTTTTTCCCTCTCCTTTCTAATTTTTACAAAATATGGACTCATTGTCCCACATTGAAAAGGCTTTCTCACAATGTTATCAAGTTGTCGGGTGGTTGTCACTAGAGGATATGACCCTGGACAGGGAATGTCCCAACTAATTTAACTTGTGCCGAAGCGATCTCAACACAATGCACGTGATCTGCATCAACAATGGATGAAAGGGGCTAGTTGAATTCTGATCCAAGTTGGCCCTGGAAGTTGTGGGGTTGTTATGCCTTCTATTTACATCCAGTACAAGGGAGATGTCAAAACCTCAAGGGAAAACTATAGGAAAAGAGCATGAAAGGGCTACCTAGCTTGACAAAAGTCTAGTTTAGTGTGAAGCCACATGCCACCCTATTGAGGTCATAACAAGGGTCCAATAAATAAATAAGCCTGCGAGGATTATTAGTCACTAAAGGTGGATGTTACCCTCCAAATTCAAAAGAGGTCCACTCAAGTGAAGAGACAATCAAAATCAAGATGGATACCAATGAAATAGTCCATCAACATTAAGTCTCCAAGAGTGAAGCAAATGATGTAAGGGCCCAAATCAATCGGAAGGTCAAGTGTCAATAACCAGAAGGCGGAGGGTAGCAGCTATTCACCGTCCTCGGCCAAAAGTAATGGCAAAATAGCACCTTGACAATATCCCAAAAAAAAAAACCTTTCCTCAATACCACAGCCATATCCCTCATCTCTCGCTGGGTGGAGGTAGAAGGCATGAGGCACATGACTCGAAGGGAGATTTGGTGACGGTTCTTCTAGCCCCTAGAGGTCCTAACGAAGTGTTGATCCTCCATACACCGATATCACGAGGGAGCAGATGCACAAGTCAAAATTGGGTTGACAATCTGGATGCAAAGTAAAACTTATCCTCTGGTGATGATCACTGTCGGCTGCCACATAGCTTGATGATTAGAGGGAAAGCCAATATATTGTTTTTTAAATAAAAAGTAATCAATACATCCGTTATACTTTTATCATGCTTATTCCTCCAATTCAGAGACTGCAACGTGCATGTTCTCTAAGGAAAGTGAAAAGAAAAATCATCAAAAGTTTTTCTTTCTTTCTTTTTCCTTTCTTCTTTTATTGAAAGAGAGAAAGTTGACTCGAGCTACTAAACGACATATGCTCACCGTGCGTGTCAAATGCACTATAATATCATTGTAGAAATCTTTCTCGTACTGCGGGCGAAGTGTGTTCATGGTGTTTCGAACACATAAATATATTTCTACATGGAAGCAGTGAAGCAGGCCAACGTGGTGACTGTGGATCTTGTGGAAGACATTGAGATTAATGGCTGGCACCTTTACCGCATATGGTCGCATTCGTCTCGATGTGAAGTTCTCATTGGCCGACACTAATATGTTTAGTCACAATGAAACTAATTATTTTGAGGGCAGGTACCATGATATGGTCTAGTCCGTCTTGGCAAGATTCTCATTGGTTGGCACTAATGCATTTAGTCACAATGAAAATAAGAATTATATGCCTATAAACTTGTGTAACAGTTGTGGCATATGTGTTTGCCAAATCTCTGTGTTTTAGTTGGTCATACAAGCACCGACTGAAATTTATCTTTTATATTGGAATTGTGGCATGGTTTTTACGCTACATTATCCTGTGTTTTAGTTGGTCATGCAAGCACCGACTGAAATTTATATCTTTTTAATCAAAGTGTGGCATGGGTTTTACGCTACATTTATCATGTGTTTAGTTGGTCATGCAAGTACCAACTGAAATTCATCATGCTTATTGGCATTTGTGGCATGATTTTTTCGCTACATTTATCATGTGTTTCAGTTAGTCATGCAAGTACCGGCTGAAACTTATAATTTTTATTTTTGTGGGAATCCCGTATTTTAATCAAAATGGTGGCATGGTCTTTCGCTACGACATCTTGTTTCTTTTGTTAACTTTTGGATTTTAGTGAGTGGAATTCATAACATGTTCTTTAGTTGTGACTTCCCTCCTTATCCAATTCTGAGATTTCCAAGAGGGTACTGACGGTATCTCAACAAAGAGAAAATAGAAAATGTTGTGCACTTCTGAGCGAGCTCACAACTTGTTAACAGCCCTCTTGTGTTAGCCACGGATGCTATCACAACTCCAGCTACTCACGCACACATACAAAAAAAAAATCAATCCTTTCACCAAGGCGGGTTCAATCTACTTGGCCGGGGGCATCTATCTGACAATGGTACATACAAATCCGCCAAGGCAAAGAGAAAATGACAGACTATTACTCGACTATGATATCTTGATCTGTTTATAATGAATAAACAAGAAATGGCAATTCGGGGAAAGTCTAGAGGCCACAAATCACTTATCTACGCTAAAAAAAAAAAGAATTGAAATGTCCCTCATGTCTGGAAATTACATGATGCAAAGAAAGCAAGCAAGGAGCGGACATGCTTAGTAAGTCCCTCATCGTCCTGGTCATTTAATTGAGCGATAGTTTCTTCAATATTTTGGAGTTGCTCTTGGCTCTGGACAGAAAAGGTTTCCAGCTCAGAGGCTAATATAGCCGTCTTTGCCAATCGGTCATTGTGCTGAGATAAGTGACGTGATGCTTCTTCCTTCTTAAGAACCTCCTGCGCATGGTTGTCCTCAACCTCCTTGAGTTGAGCTGTCAGTTTCGCTATTTGTGCTCGCAATGCCCGACCAGCGGATGAGTACTTCTTCAGCTTTTCATCATGAGAAGTGAGTTGCTTTTCAAGGCCTTCAGTTATTTGCACCATCAAGGAGTGCTTGGTAGCTACAGAATGGTTGGACGCCTTGATGGTTTCAACCTGCTGGTTTAACTATTCACGCTTTTCAAAAAGATTTGCAGCTAATGAGGTCGGTTCCTTGGAAAGAACCCTCCTCAGAGCATTGAATCCATCTATCAACTTCTTTATCTCAGGTGATGGTTGTTTGAACCATTCACCCCATAACTTCACATTGGCATCTATCTCCGAGATCACATCGTCTTTATCAAAAGGGCGTGTGCGAATTTTACTCTGGAAACGACCAAGGTCTTTGCGGGCATAATCTAGAAAACGTGCTGATAAGGCGTCTACACCTGTTGGTAGACACACATGTTGTTGTGCGTCAAACTCGCCATCGCCAGTCTCATCCGTGAGACTGCCGGTTGTGTTTACCCACATTTTGAGCGTGCTGGCCACCTGCTCAATTTCTGAATATAGCCTCTCAGATTCTGCAACTTCTAGCTTGAGATTCTTGGGATTGACTAAAGAGAAAAAGTGCATACGGTCTGAGAACATGTACCACACAGTAGCTTAACATAAATAAATAAATACGGAGAGGAAAAAGTAGCTTAACCATAATTAAATAAATATGGAGAGGAAAAAGAAACGATGAGTTACCTGCTTCTTTCATCCTTTTTCTTTTAGGCGCACGAGTCATCCTTATGGTAAAGAAAGTTGATGTAACAGCTTCTGGCCTGAGGAACAGGCACATAGAAAAGAAAGAAGGTTGGCTGATCAGATGCTCACCTGATGGTTGTTGACGACGAGAGTTTTATCTTCGGCGAAGCGATTGCTTGATCTCAACGGTGTCCAACGGCACCCTAGCCAGTAGCCAATTAAAGAATACAGCTTGTCTCTAAACCATAGCTTATGCAAACGCTATTCTGTTTTGGGAGTTCGTATCTCATACGACAGTGGAGCCGAGAACGGATTTGGCCCATATTTCATACGTGTACATGTATGCCTGTCTGGAGGCAGTCCGGATGTTCGAGGACAGGAAGAAATATATGTCCCCGAGTCGAATTCCTGCTGCTTCGCGCATAAACTCGGCTCGGCGGGGGCATTTGTTTGATGGTATATTTTTATTCAAATAGATGCGTGAAGTTTTAATGGGCTTGTGAAGGCATCCTCCACCAGTATTGCCAGCCTAGGCATACATTGCCAAGAGACCAAACAATTGTAGTATACGTATTAGCTTATAATGAGCTTAATCACGTGATTAGTTTAATTGGCCGTAGCTGATGGGCCGTGATGCACATATAGTTTAGCTGGTGTGGGGTCTGGCCCTGGCCCGTGACACACGATTGCCATGCAGCCGTCCTGTTGGAGATAAAATCACGTACGTAACGTGAGATAAACACGAAAAGAGTTCAAGCAAATAACATATTCGGAGGCCACTCATACGGATCAGTGGGCCTTTAGTATATGCCGGTCCTACAACTCGGTGAAGAAGCAAGGACCTGTTCGCACGGGTCGGTGCAGTGTTTAGTCCCGGAGAGATACGAGCGCAGTTCTATCTCCAACTTAATTAAACGGAAGTTTGTTCAGCGGATCGAACGCGTAAAACAAATTCCCGGCGGCGCGCACGTAGCAGCTGGCTTCCCATGTCTACCCTAATCCCTGCCTATATAAACAAGCAAAAGCCCTACGTGCTAGGGGTTGGAGGCATCAACGCCGCCGCCGCCAGGCTGCCGTTCCAAAAAATACACCAATGCCGCCGCTAGGATAGGCACACGCAAACAAAAGCTGAAGCTCCGCCAGGCTGCACGTCGTCGTTGTCGCGAGTGAACACCGCCGAAGCCTTAAGTCGAAGATTGAACACCGCCGAAGCGCACACCGAGATCAACAACGCTCAAGTGCAGGCGTGCAGTCCAGTGGAAGATTAGCTGAAGATTAATCTACACGCAACTACAAGCTGATGGCCCGTTCTCGCATCTCATCAATATCAAAGGTGCCTATGGTGGGAGTTTGAAGTGTCGTATGGCCTCCCATGATACGCCTCATCGTAACAAGGTCAAAGATGTTGATCTATTGTGGGAGTTTAAAGTGCCGTATGGCCTCCTATAATACTTCTCATCTCACAAGATCTAAGAGATGTGGGAGTTTGAAGTGCCGTATGGCCTCCCATAATATTCCTCGTTGCACCAAAATCAAAGATGTGATCTATTGTGGGAGTTTAAAGTGCCGTATGGCCTCCTATGATACTTCTCATCTCCGAGTCCTAAGATGTCCATTTTGGGAGTTTAAAGTGTCGTACGGCCTCCCATAAGCCATGATACATCTATCTCAACGATGCTTTTGAGAGACGACTCGACCAAGACGGGAGATTGAAGTGCCGAATGGCCTCCCATGATTATTTCCATAGTTATGACGCCGAAAGGCTCGACAATTTATAAAGACGGGAGATTGAAGTGCCGAATGGCCTCCCACGATTATTTCCATAGTTATGACGTCGAAAGGCTCGACAATTTATAAACACGGGAGATTAAAGTGCCAAATGGCCTCCCATGATTATTTCCATAGTTATGACGCCGAAAGGCTCGATAATTTATAAAGACGGGAGATTGAAGTGCCGAATGGCCTCCCATGATTATTTTCATAGTTATGACGCCGAAAGGCTCGATAATTTATAAAGACGGGAGATTGAAGTGCCGAATGGTCTCCCATGATTAGTTCCATATTTATGACGCCGCAAGGCTCGACAATTTATAAAGACGGGAGATTGAAGGGCCGAATGGCCTCCCATGATTATTTTCATATTTAGTGACGCCGAAAGGCTCGACAAAATGCTGCTTACTTCATACGTGAGAACAAAGTTTACATGTTCTACACACTCGCTAAATTTTGGTTATGTATTGACAAGATAAAAGTCATACTCCACCGACATGTCCTTCCTAGACGGATCGAACATATTGTTGCCGGGTACCGACGAGGCAAAGGCGACCTTTTTCGTTCGAGTTAATGAAGATTGGCGTATACATGACTGGACACCGACGAGGCGAAAGTCATCCCCTTCATTAACATCTACACCGTTTATATTCGACGTGACGATGGTGCAGTTTGTGACTGAGTTTTGGCCATGCAAAAGCCATCCTCATCATGTGCATCTCCACATGTAGCTTGTATATGAATGAGCTACAGTTTTATATGAAGACACGACCATTATGCGCAGCTTAATCGGAGGTGTTCTATAGACTCGCTCTATAGATGTAATTAACCGGCCGTACCCTATAAGGCCCCGTGAATCGGCGAACTACGCAATCTCTCCAGTTAGATATCTCCTTAAGCAATGACGCACAAGACGAAGGAAGACAAAGTCACGTGAACTATGTATTTTGTAATATAATTATTAATAAAATATATGGTTCCTCGCTACACGTTTTGTATGTGTACTTTCAGTGTTTTGTCTTCATTTTGTTTTCACGAAC
>JAUNZO010002410.1:0-11713 GCA_031894775.1 Chloris gayana
GGATTCAGATTCTCTGCATTAGCCATTCATCGTAGGTATCAATGCAGAGAGGGTCCTTTTAGCATTATCTAAAATCTCAACCGTTCACTGTTAGATCAATGACACACAACATGAGTTAAAAAAACAGCACACACCATAGACTATCTTTCTCCAAGTTTCCTCCCTCTTTACAGAGCACCTCACTCCAGTCAAACTCATCATAACGCCGCTCAGTGCTCGTCTGACCAACCGCTTTGTGCTCGTCGCAGCTCTCCTTCAGCGGCATGGAATGGAACTCGTCCGACAAAGAACCAAAGACGACGATGCTCAGCCCCTTGTTGAATTCATCTCTCCCAAATCGATGCATGCACGAACATGAGCTTTTGAGAAAATAAAATTCCTGACTGTTCGGACATACATCTCTCCCAAATCGATCCCATCCATGCTCCAATCGAGCTGAGGACCTCATCAGCAGCATCCCCATCGCGCTCCTCCGCAAGATCGTGGCCCTCCTCCCCGTCATGGACACCGCGCGCACGGCCGCGCTCTCACGCCGCTGGCGCCCGATCTGGTGGAGCTCGCGAGCCGGAGCACGACGACTGATCTGGTGGAGCTCGCGAGCCGAAGCACTACGACTGATCTGGTGGAGCTCGCGAGCCGGAGAACGACGACATACTGTGATTTTTTTTTATTCTCGACATATTGTGATTTGAGGAAGGCCGCGCAACAGAAGGAGCGACGGCTTGCGGCGGAGACGAAAAAAACGGTTGCGGCGGAGACGAAGGACTGCGGGCCATTATATTTTTTATTTCGTAATATGGGGAAAAAATCATAGCCATCCGATCTAACTGGACGGTAGAGATCGTAGCTAATGCCAAAGGGCTTCTCTGCAGTACGGGAGAGAATCCCGATCCGCGCGAGGTGCCCGGCGTCAGAGGCACATGTCATTGCAGCCAGCCAGCAGTATTTTTGGTGTTTCGCAGTTGCCACGATCTCGGTGAAGTACCGCGCGGCGGCGAGCTCGGTCACGGTGAATCAAGTCCGATTTTAATCGTGTGCCGGACGGCCGGCGAAACCACCGCCGAGGCGGTCCTCGACGCGGCCACAGGAGTTTTATGGCGACGTGCGAGGCTGGCTGCTCTTGCTCCCTCCCGGCCGGCCTGGAGGCGGCAGCAAATGCCATTCACTCCCCGCGTTGTACGCCGTTCCGGTCGGTGGATCGCAACGCATTTGTACCGCGGATTCCACGCCGTGGCGTGCATCGCAAACAGTAGGTTCAGCTCCACAACTGCTCCCGCCGGACGGCACTGCGGCCGGGAAAGAGGACGGAGCCTGCAGTTGCTGCGGCGCTCTCCGTTTCACAAGCCGTTCCCGGCGCCGCCGGGTCTGAACAATGGAGCAGGTTTGCAGCTGCCTTCTAGAATCTACTCTGCTCCACGGACTTTTGGGTTTTGACTCCCCTGTTCTTCCGAGTCTTCGATCCCTTGTCCTGGTCTACGCCGGGAAGAAAATAAATAATTACCTATAGTCCTATACTGCTTTGCAGTAGTCTAAGCACGGTCCAAAACCCTCTGACTCGGTGCTAAGGAACGGGCACGGGCATCTCAACTGTTTCGCCGGCGCACGGCTAGTCCGTACTCCCAACCATACGTGTCCTGCCTTTTTCCTGCGAACCAGGGCTCTTGTTTGGCACTCCGGCGACCGGATGATGGGAGGCGAAGAAGAAACCGCTAGATGCACGGGCCAAAGCCGGGTAGCGTAGGATCGTGCTCCACGAAAGCGACGCGGCGCATCCAAATCTTTTCAGGATTCGTGCTTACACTTCCCCACCACCTCGATCGCTAACACTAACCCGTGCTTTGATTCGTCGGTACACATACGCCAATGGGATTACGACTCATACGTAGACCTCCAAGCCAAGTTAACTCCGAGTTAACCCGATCCGACGGACCTCACTGTCTCCTTTACCACTCCCAAATCCCTAGCTTGTTAGCGTAGTAGTACTACTCTGTCAGTAAACACTGAAAGTGAAATCATTTGATGCATGAGTAAGCGTAAAGCCTGAAGCTCCTGTCAGTCCCGGTAACTCTTCCCTTTTGACGAAATTGACGGTACGAAGCCGCGCTGTGGTGTCCTGCTCCTGCCCCGGCGAGACGGACAGTGAAACGCGACACTGCTCCCTGTCCTCATCGTGACGACATGGGGGAGGAAAAAGGGGCTTGTGTTTTCATTGGTGACCAGTGCAACACGACAAGTGCTTACCCCGTCAATTCATCGAGGTGAATGTACTACTGTAATTGACCTATCCCTCTCACCGTGCAGCTTCTTCTCTCATGCTGTGCTTACTCTACGCTGCTCTGACTACTGTTCTTTCGCTAGTGGCCCAGGAAAGGGAGCAATCAGAGCTGGTGAATCTTCGGTAAGTTATTAACTGTTAACTACTAGTGTATTTTGTATACTGTAGTAGTTATATTACTAAAGGCTGTCTGAAATAATGACAACTGAAAATTTTCAGAGAAAATGGTGTGATGAGATGCTTCAATCAACTCCACCTGCCCGTTAAAAAGAAATATGCCCTCCTTACACTTTTGTAAACTCTTTTAACATCATACTGGGCGTTCAAATTGACCAATATTGTCCTTGTAGCTTGATCAGTCTATTAGCAGAAAGAAAAACAAATGAAAGTTCATGTCCGTGACCACTGACCACCTTTCAGTTAGTGTGTTTCCTAAGAGCAGAGTGGTTCAGTTAGGTGCATATCAACGCATAATTTTTTATGCTTGTGATCTTGAATCTAACCAGCTCCTCTCAGGTCGATGCACTTTTTTTGGTTGTTGAAATGTTTCGATTTGCAGTCCAGACTTTCAGACACGGTCACGTTCCCGGTGGTGCTGGATTTGTTGGGATCCAAAATGCGAACAAAAGGGTGGGGAGATCTGTCAGAATCAGTGAATCCAATGTCCCCGTCGGGGCGTCAGGATTCACCTCAACATTTCATCTCAACATTTTGGTGCCTTCCGCCTAAGCAAAATAGCGATAACATTACCTACAATTGCTCCAGTACTTTGATTACGAAATACTTTAGCTAAATAAACACATCTATATACAACTCTAGTTTAAAAAGGCACCTGCCGACCTGCGACGTTGAAGAATACTGCTACTCCAGATCTCCAATTCTCCAGGGCGGCCAACAGCCGTTATTATACCAAAGAAAATTGAGAGAAACGGAAAGAGAAAGCACACATCAAACGAAAGAAAAAGCGCAGCGTCGGGCCCGCGCGTCATGGACTACGCACTTTTTTTCCCATACAGATTCAATGGAAAACAGCATCGCCGGGAAAGTGACGGTGCAAAACCCGCAGCACTGGTCCCACACCCGTGCGCGAGGTGGGCCACCGGCCCGCGTGGGTGGTGGGTACGTATCGGGTGACCACCCTTCGCTAAATCGACGTCCCGAGATATTTTCTTCCGGCGTATATACGCTTCCAGCTCTACAGTATAATATACGATACGGGTGTAAAAAAATATACGATACGCATTGCACGAGAAACTATAATTTTTTTTCCGAGTAGGGAAACTATACTTCTTGCTTGTACACGATTCCATCTTCTGCGGCTTGCTGTATTTTTTTTATGCGCGTCTGAAAAGGTCAGCGTCGTTTCGCACGGGCAGAAGATGAAACCGGTGACGTCCTCGCTCCTGTCGTACGCTGTGGTGCCTGATGGTTGCTTTTTTTAAAAAAAATGCAATCGTTCGTGAAACATTAACGGGTGGCCTGTGCACAGCATCATCGGTCTAGAAAACTTGGTGACGTGACGAATTGCGAGCTAGGTCCACGTGAGAACAATGGTTTCACCCTATTATTTTATAGGAAAATGTGAATGAATCTTCCTCTCAATGACATCATCACTATGGTTTTGTACTTATATTACTTTGGTATTATTGTAACTTACTCGAGACATCATTATAATGGGACCTGCCTAGCTTTTATCGTAAGTGAGGGAAATTAGGTAGACCCGCAATAACAGGGCGTGAGGTTCATCACCTTTTGCTGTACGCGTAATTATACGCTTGGTACTCCACTGAGCTAATATACTTATATGACTTTAAAAATAGTGGCACATCGTCCTTTGTTTGGTGGGCCGCTGTCAAATAACTGTGCTACACATCGGCTACGGCTATACGCGTACCTCTTGTGACATTTTGTGATATCATGTATTTGTATGCTCGGAGCAACCAGTACGGTGAAACCAGTTGATATGAGAGAGCTAGAGATCCAGTATTCCAGTTAACCTGACCTCAGTGAAGCGATCGAAGGGCCATGATGCAGCACAGTCGCTTGCACTACGATTAGCAGCATTTCTTTTGTTTATTAGGTATAAACCATACTCTTATTCATGGAGTTGGTGGAATGATGGTACTACATACGGTATGTATTAGCAACATATGTCTTTTTTTTAAGGCCATAGTAGCAGTAGCAGCATGTCTTGTGACTTGTGAAAGGAGTACAAATACAAACAAACAGCATTAGTACAATACAATATGAATATAAAGAAGCCCACCTAGGCCCACTGAAGTAAGACCCATGAGGCTATGGACAGATATTTGGGCCGAGCTTAGGTCCAGGAAAGTACTACGGTCAGTGGCTTCTCCCCGTGCCACGGAAATATCTGCACTGATGCCCACTCGCCAAATGACACCATTGCAGAACCCAGCACCAGTATTTTACACGCGACAATCCGTACCATGATTAGCTGATCCACCACTGAAATTGTACCGATCAATTTTTTTAACTTGTGCTTGCTACGTCATCAAACTCTAGTGCTTGGCGTTCGCATCTGGATCGCATCATGTCATCAGGCAGGCATGTATCTGAGATGGTAAGATCGCCTGATGACATGCTTCCTCAACAACCAACAAGGCCCCATAGTACAATCAGCGCCCGTTAAAAAACTCCTAAATATTGCTGTCTCGCCGAAGAAAACACCGCTTTTATCGCCAACTTGCTGATGGTCCAACCCTAGCGTGTCGTATTATCCTAATGTATAGCAGCTAAACAAACGTTTTCACGGTTCCCATGGCTCACTCTACTTACCACTTGCTTTAAACTACTGACAGCTAATTGAGTACTAGTATTGGCGGAGTTCGCCATCATCCATGCGATTCTCTAATCAGCAGGGACTCGCAGTGTTTGAGTGCGGCAAATAATTGGTGACAGGCGGCACTAGTTAATCGAGTAGATTTTGGTGGCCTTGTGGTCACACCGTTGGACGCAGCCACATTAACAAGTCTGCTAGCTAGGCGCAACGCGGGCATCGAGAAAATGAGATCTATGCAGCAGAGATCTAGCAGCCATCGGAGGAAGTAGAATAAGCGGAGGTTGATGCCAATGGGTGGTCTCCTGGATTCCAACCGGCCCGGGGTTCACGCTGGGGAGGCACAGCCGCGCGGCGCAGCTGGATGGACGCCATGATTCCAATTCCACGGCCGCAACCTCCTTATTTGTTTATGCCCCGCTTCGGCGCATAGCATAGGTCTCCTCAGAAATCGTTGGACATCGAGCGAGGCTTTCGTCGACTCTACTCCCGCTGCCTGGAAATCTGCAGAGCTTCCCGCCCAACGGATGGTCAAGGCTACAGAAAGCTCGCTGTCCGGTTCCACCGGGGTGAATTTCTGAAATGAAATGTGAATCCTTGAGGAGATCACTATGCAGTGCTCACGGGAATATGCGCCTCCTGTTATTACCTGTAGGGAAATCTCGTAGAGAATCCGCACCTTTGGATCTTATTCCCTACGATAGATACTGATGGCATCTAATCTTAAAGATCAAAGGGTCAATGTAGTTTAAAACTATCTAGATCGGCATATATTATATGTGCCTTTGCTTGTATCCATTCGTTCAGCCTTTGATTTGTTTATTTACGGTTCGGAAAATGCTTCACGTACGTCTGCTTTGTTCGACTGCACTGTCCGACTGCTCTCTTAACCACTTGATTTCCTTGTCAGTTTTCTACATGCATGAGTCGTAAGTCTCAGTTGTAAGTCTTAGTCGGATGTATAGCAGTATTCTTACGGTTCACCTCACTTTACAAGTTGCAGTTATATCGACGTATTAATACAAATTTTAAGATAGCGAAATGATTCTTCAGCGTCCACGGTCTCATGGCTCATCTTTGTGTTTTTGAAAGTGGAAGATAGAAACATGTAAAGATCATATTGTCACCAATATAGCTCATTTAGTTTAGAAGAAAAGATTTTGAATGATAGAAGTTACTTCCTCCTTCCTTTATATAAGCATTCATTTTCTTTTTGGACACCACTTTAACCATTCGTCTTATTCAAAAAACATTTTTGAAATATGAAAAAAAATAAATCACACTTAAAATATATCTAATGATGAAACAAATCATAACAAAATAAATAACAATATCATATTTTTTTGAATAAGATGAACGGTCAAACGTGATTTTGAGAAGTCAATGAATGCTTATATAAATGAATGGAGGTAGTAAGTTAGTTAAATAAAAAGGATTTCATAATCAAATCATAAAGGTCGTGCATCTATTGCTGCATTTGTCATAATGTCTTATGTATGTTTGAGCAAATATATAACTAATTACTTATTATTTCATGAAGAATTCACATTATGGTAGAAGAGGGGCATTTGCCCCCTTCACCTCGTAGTAAGCTTTACTATTTTAAAATATTGACCACCATTTGTCTTTTTTAAAAGCTACAATGCAGAGACACTTATTTAAAAGACAAAGTTAGCAGCATGTAAAATAGATGATCTCTGACATCTCTTTAAGCTTGTCAATATAGTTTACTAATCTTATGCTCCAGGGAAGACCAAGTTCAATATTAGGAATAAGAAGGGAGACGGACCGGTAGAAAGACATAGTTGGAGAAGGAGAGGAGAGCTGCCGACGAATTGGAGATAAGTGGTGCGACTACCGTTAGTATAATGCACATCATTTATTATTTCAAAAGAAGTAAAATTGCTACATTACTTATATTTAGATCAGTACAGTCGTGTGTTCATTTCCTTTTTTCCTCCAAATCACTGCTTCCACTTAATGATGATTGATCATTGATTCTGTATCAGCAAACATGCTCATAAAAAATAATATCAGGTGATGAACATTTTCAATTGTATTTTTTTTGTTTTAAAATCAAGAACTAGAGCCCTTAGCTCGGTCCCATTCTATATATTCAAAACGAAACTGTCATTTCGTAGTTTTATATTTCAGATTTGAGCAATATCGAAACGAAACTCACATGCCTCCGGCAAACCAGATCGTTGATTGATCTAAGTCTATACTGAAGCATTCATACTGGGAAGGCGACAAACTTTTAAGCAAAGCGTAAGAGGTTACAAAAAGATGGTACGTTCGGTGTTGCATTTTTCATACCGTGTTACCACGTTTTTGAGTGATAATTTCATGAAGAGTTTTAATTACGATACAAGAGGGGCATTCACCCCCTTTATATTTTAGTAAGTTTTTACATATCTTTAAAAAATACTAAACATTTTCTGTCTTTTTATAAAGCTGCAACATAAACAATTGTAAAGGGTATTGACATCGAAATTTAGACATGGTGGACCCGCCTGTTAGTGATCGAGAGTCCTACACTCCTGAGTAACAGGGATGATATTTAATTAGTTTAGAAAAGTGTAATTTGGAGTTTAAATAGGATTAGGTTCACACGACCAACTTGTAGTTATTATGGAGTCTAGCTTGGATGATACAAATAAAGAGCCAAGCACGTTATCGGCTCCGATTATACAACGCCCTATCTGGACCGGTGAACTAGGAATTTTATACGTCTTTTTGTATTTGTTGGTTTGCATAAAAAATCAGCTGCCACGTCTCGGGAAGCGCACCACATTCCAAGATTTGATCATGCACTAGAGTTAAGCAGACCTCCCAGGTCACGTGGGTACGGTGACGGTTGAAGGATAGTTTTTCCGTCAACAAAGGGAAAATAAGTTAGCAATAGAGCAAATAGATGATATCTAGGATCTTTCGAGTTGGGATTGCCCGTCCACTGCTCCAAGAAAGTGGTAGTCTAGGGTTAGAAGAAAGAAGGGAGATGGGACCGAAAGAACGACACAATTGGAAGAAGAAAAGGAGAGCTACCTGTGAATTGGAGAGTAATGTACTCGTCGCGGGAGGTGCACCTGATGAGGGAACTGGTGAGCGCAACAGGAGACATATATCGGTATGATACAGGTTGGGGAAGGAGTGTTTGAGGTTTGTATAAACCGATATGTAGTTGCCTAGTAACAAATTATTAGTCGCACCCCACCAAACGCATGTAACATATTGTGATTGCTCTAGTGATCCGAATACGTTACAAATGCACCCTATGTACTACCTTTAGTACAAGACGAGGTCCACCCTATGTGGATTGCTGAAAAATCTGCTTCACTTCTCATTTCATAAATTGTAAAATTGCTACATTATTACTTAGATTTAAATAAGTAGAGGCGTGAGTTCATTTCTTTTCTTCCTCCAGTTCGCTGCTTCCACGTAATAATGATTAATCGCTGATTCCACATCATTGTCCATAAAAAAGAATATCGAGTGATGAACATTTTAAAGTTTAATCTTTTATTTTTAAATCCAGGACTGGAGGCCTTAGCTCGGTCCCATTCTATATTCATAACGAAACTTTCCTTTAGCAGTTTTACATTTCAAATTTGAGCAACAATCCAAACGAAAATGGCATGCCTCGGCAAGCCAGATCGTTGGCTGATCTGAGTCCATACTTAAGTATTCACACTGGGCAGGCTACAAACTTTTAACCAAAGCGTAACAGGTTACAAAAAGTTAGAAGATTGTTCTGTACAAGAAAAAAACATACAAATGTTTCATTCCACGAAAGCAGAGAACTACAGCCAAATTCGAGGCAGAAAGAAGTGGAGGAGAGCCCGCGCATGCATCACATCATCCGTGGGACTGACTCCCTCCCTGGTTCGTCTTTGCTTGGCCCTACAGTTCTAGCCTTGGGAGGCACTAGTAGGAACAAAAACCCAAACTGACCGGCCGCCCGAGGAAGACGATGCCATCATCCTCTGGGCACTGTACTTGGGACGCACTAGTGCAACCGATTCCTAAACCCGAATTGACTCGAGCGTGGTAGTCAGAACTCGCGAAAAAATGTGCCGTCGACGCGCCCCCGATCAGGTCGTTCAGACGCGCAGCGCGGGAGCCTTGGCGAAGGACGCGTCGACCCACGGATGGTTGTCCATGCCGGCCGGTCGCGGCTGCGGCTGCTGGTGCTTTGCTGCTGCTGCTGCTGCTGCCGGTGGTGGTGTTGATGCTCCTTGCGGGCGGCGAGCGCGTGCGCTGTGGCGCGCTTCTTCCGCCGGTGCTTGGCCCTGTCCACCTCGATCTGCTGCTGCCTGCACTCCTCGCTGCAGAAGGGCGTGTCGCCTCTGCACAAAAATTACGAGGAGATGAAGCCTTGATGCGGCCACGTGGACTCGATCGTTCATCCGTTCACGTTAGACCGGACCTGTACATGAAGATGTCGCCGGAGAGCGACTTGGCGCAGAGGGAGCACTCCTCGAGGAAGTGGTGGATCTGGACGACGTCCGCCTCGTGGACGTAGAACATGGACGACGGCTTCGTGGCACCGCTCCCCTTCATGCCGCTGCCGCTCGGGAGGCACGCGGAGGAAGAAGGAGCAAAGCCGCCGAGACGGGTGCACCCGGACGTGTCAAGGGGCTCGGCTACCTTGCGGGACTCCCCGGCGTCAACGGGCCGTACAAATAGCGGCTCCCGCGCCCCCATTTTTAGCAGTCCGGGCAACAAGGAGAGGCCGAGAATTCACGGCCGAGGGCAGCCGGAGATATGAATAGGCACCCAGGCCAAATTAAACCTGCACATAGGGCTCACGCGCGCCAGCAAAATTTTGCCGCCTGCATTGTGCACGCTCTGTTTTTCTTGTTTCCGAACAAATCCACCGGCCACTCATCGCGCCCACGCTCGTGTCATCTTAGCACGGGGCAATGTTCTAGGGAGGGCAATAGAAAATAGATCGTCATAATTAAGGAGCAAATTGCTTGCTTGACAGCTTGGGCTGCTCGGCCCTGCTCATTCGTGACGTGTACGCCGAATTGACCGTGTCAATGCCATGCCACTCTGAAAAAATTACAGAGGGATCCAGCGTGTACGAACCACAGTTTTCTACTCCTCCTATGTACTCCGGCCATTGTCCGGGCAACACGATCGAAACGAGGACATTCTTGTCGCCTTCACCGCGCGTCTTTTACCTCTCGAAACGACAAGAGCGCACACATCGTTTTTAATTTTAAACCGGCCGGGTCGCCATTGAAATTACTGGCGGTACCGCCGCTCATTATTCAAACCTCTCTACCTCCGAGACAGTGACGACTCAGTCGCGTCCAACACGAGACATTAACATTAACCTATGTACAGGAACCGCAGGCTGTGCCCCGCCGGACATGCTCGTCTTCTTCCACGCAGTCGTCGGCCTCACTCCGGCCATGCCTGCGTCGCCGTACAGAAAAGGTAGCACAGGCTAGCATCACATGCACGGCGTAGTGCTTGATGCCTGTAGCTACCGGAGGGGCAGCGGCCGGTAGAGCACGACACCGTGCGGAGCGCCACCGCGGCATGGGCGAGCCGCGGCACGTGCGACGCCGGTAGGTGCCCCCGAACCACCGGCACCGGGAGAGATGCCTTTCTTTGCCGCGGTGGCCTTTAGTTTGTTGTTTGTTCCTTGCGGCCAAATGCAATGGCGCTCGTGGAGGATGGAGAACGTGGCGAACGGAATCCGAGCTTCTTGTTTAAGGCCTAGATTGCCGAAAGGATTCGCGGCCGCACATGGATGCCAATTCCATCGAGAGGGCACAAGGCAACAGACGGTGGTGAAATCTACGGCCTGGCCGAGGAAGATTTGTTATTCGCTACTAGTGCCGCTGCCAACATGCTTTGCTTCCATTAGTTTTTGGTGACGAACGACGCACGGCGTGAGGTCACCTACTCTAGAAACTCAAAAGGGTACTACTAGCAGAATTCCATTTTGTGTAAGGCAGGAACGTGGGTCCACAAATAAAAAGGCCCACTTGCCAGGGATCGTGTTGGGTGAAACGTTGGTAAAGGGGAAAGACCCGCGCTTACATATGATTCGTCATTAGTCGTTGGGTTACCTCATGGTATGTAAGCTTCCAGGAAACAGGCCTCATGGATGGCATGATGCTCCGTGAACTTTTTTTTATTACGGCGACCCTGCTTTTTTCTTCCCTGGAGCAACCGTCACATTGACAAGTTGAAGGCCAATAATTCGCTGCCAAGGAACCCGTTGAACAAGTTTTTCCCTGGCGGCTCAACTAACAGCGCCCTAACTAGTACTAGGGCCCTGTTCGTTTCCACCCTCTAAAATTTAGATATCTGTCACATCAAAGAGAATCTTACTTATTTAGTAGATCTTTTATTAATTTAAAAACAAAACCTATGTCGCGACCCCCTCTAATTTGCGAGACGAATCTAATGATCCTAATTAATCTATGTTTTGCTACGGTGATGCTACAGATAAACATCTTCTAATAACATCATAATTACCCTCGTTGGATTCGTCTCGTGAATTAGATAGGGAGTCTGCAATTAGTTTCGAGATTAGACTTTATTTAAGTACTCCAAAATGATAAAATTCTCTTTGATTTGACCTCTAAAAATTAGATAGGGGAAACGAACAGGCCCTA